>CABHPQ010167498.1:1916-17943 GCA_902168405.1 Peromyscus aztecus
AGACGGAGGGTGGAGTGGGGGGAGAAGGGAAGAAGAGGAGGGAAGGAGAGAGAGAGTAGGGAGGAACCACATACAACTCTGTTTCCTTCTGAAACAATTGTTACTGCCCCTTAAAGGACAGGTATGGTCATACATACCTATAATCCCAGCACTGGGGAGGCTGAAGCAAGAGTTTCACTACATATTCGTGGGGGCCAATAGAGGCTCCCTAGTAAGGCCTTACTCGAGGTCAGAGAGTCTGAGCTTGCTTTACCCAGCAGGGCTCATAATAGGATGATTTGGCCAAAGGCATGGTTACCAGGTGTTTTGAAGGTCTACACTTGTTGGTACTTTATACCTCGACCTTGAGAGGGAGCGGTCTTTTGCTCCTTCCCTTGCTGATTTATAAAAAGCCCATCATGATTAAACTTGGGGTGACTGGGTATCAACCCAGGGCCCTCCTGAAGCTATCCTATGTCTCTGTCTTTCTTGTTGTCTCTGTCTATATTTCTATCTAATATGTCTTCATTCCTCACTCCTCCCCATAAGAACCCTTCAGCAGGTCAGAGCTGGCCTCCGACACAAATTCAAAGCTACTCTGATTTATATGTCAGGTTCCAGACCAGCCAGGGCTACATAATCAAGACCCTATCCCAACCATGCCCCACAAAGTGTATTAAACATTAATACATAAAACTTCAAGGTAAGGGCTGGAGAGATGCCTCAGTGCTTATGAGCATTTGCAGCTCTTGCAGAGGATCCTGGTTCAATTTTTAGCACCCGCATGGCAGCTCATAAACACATGAAACTCTAGTTCCAACACCCTTTTCTGGCCAGCAAGCCCCACCCCAGTGATTTTCCTGTCTCAACCCCCCACAGTGTTGGAGTTACAGTCAAAGCCATACCCAGTTTAGGTCAGTGCTGGGGATTTGAATTCAGGTCCTCATGTTTTCACCGCAAGTACTCTTAACCCGCTGAGCCACCTCTTCAGCACCAGGGTCATTGTCAAGGGGAAGCTGCAGCCAAAAGATTAAAGTAGAAAACTCCCCTCCCCCCTACCCCCATTTATCAGGTTCTATGGGACCTATACTCTTCTTTGAGCTGTTGAAGAATAGTCTAAAGACTTATACATTCTTGGGAAATTGATATAAATACAAATAGTTATTTTCAGACATTCAAATAGATTCCATGTGGTGAGTTTCTGATGACTTCCCTCTGCCCACTGTGCAATAGGCCAATTTTGTATCAACAGAGAAAATTGATTTCCTTCCTGGGGCTGGAGCTGACCGGTAGAACACTTGGCTTCCCTCAAATGATGTCCTAGATACAATCCCCATGTTGCCAAAGGGAAGTGGGGGGGTGGACGAGGGAGGGGAAGGGAGATGAAAAGGGAAGACAAGAAGGGAAATTTATTGCAGCATTGCTGAATGGTTTGTATATTTGTCTGGCCTTTGGACATTCCATTGAACTCATTGTAACGTATCTCCTGGTTCCCTCATTCATTAGTGAATTAAAAAAAAAAAATCTTTGAGCCATATTCATGTCATGTCTATATGAGAGTCATAATTTTACCATTTAAAATTTCTTTCCCCTTTAATAAGTCTAATTTAAATATTCACTTTTGGTAGAGTTTTTTTTTTAAACCATAAATGTGAATTTTTATTTATCACTATAAAAATCCGAATTTTAGGACTGGAGAGATGACTCAGTGGTTGCTCCTCTGGCACCCACACTCATGTGCCCATACCCACGTACAGGCACACACACATATACATAATTTAAAAATAAAACTTTAAAAATAATAAATATCAAAATCTGAATTTTAAACAGGTTCTTGGACTAATTTTACAGCTCATTCAACTTCAGCACCTGGGATTGAAGAGAGAACTCAGTGGTTAAGAACACTGGCTGTTCTGCAAATGGTCCGGATTCACTGCCCAGCACCCACACTGCTTCTCACAGGCCTCAGAACTCCAGCTTCTGGGATTCTAACGCCCTCTTCTGCCCCCTGCTGGTACTGCATGCATATACACAGGTACATGCACACCCGCCTCATCACCAGCAACTTTTCCAGAACTACCAGGAGTTTTCCCCCATTCAAGCCTGGGCGTCTTCAGCACTTACTTTTCTACTGAAAACCGACTGCAGAGGACACATCTGGCAAACCTCTCTGTCTTCTCAGCTGCTGTCTGCAGTCACTTTATTAGCTACTTCTTTGAAGTCATGTGCACCTCTGGGCTTATGATTTCCATTGTCTTCTGGATCTGGCAGACCTGCTGTTGCTGGAGGTCTCAAGTATATGGTGTTGTTTATTTGTTTGTTTTTAGTAAAACCAACACAGAACAGATGAAGCAAAAAACATTAATTGTCTTGACATCCACATGAGATTCAATTTTGGGCTGCTATTTTCTGATCATAGAATACATTTTGTCTTGGCAACACATTTAAGATCCATGCCAGGAAAGTCAATCAGGTGGGGTTTTGCCCTGAACATTATCAGCAATTAGCTCTAGTTTTCTTTTTTCTTTTTTTAAAAAAAGATCTACTTGGCCAGGTGGTGGTAGTGCACAGCTTTGATCCCAGTGCTCAGGAGGCAAAGGCAGGCAAAGCTCTGAGTTCCAGGCCAGCATATTCTACAAGACTGAGTTCCAGGATGGCCAGGAATACACAGAGAAACCCTGTCTTGAAAAAAAGCAACCAAAACTGAAAACAAACAAGATTTATTTGTTTATGTATATGGGTGTTTTATATTGCATGTATATCTGCATACCAGAAGAGGACATCCAACAGTTGTGAGCCACTATATGGGTGCTGGGAATTGAACTCAGGACTTCTGGAAGAGTAGCCAGTGCGGTTAACTGCTGAACCATCTCTCCAGTCCTAGCTTGAATTTTCTAAATGCAACTTCACTATTCTGTAGCTCTGGAAGGCTCACACCAAGCACACAACCTCTGAGGCCATCAGATGGACTTTTGGTGCTTTTCATCCTTGGAATTAGTGTTCTGTTTTGTTTTTCTTCAGTATTTCTAATATTAAACACAGCCAGCACTTTCATAGCATACCAGTCTTTCTGGGATCTAGCAACCTTACTTAATACAGTCTAAGCATGTTACTGGCATAAAACAGGTAGACCAACGTAAAAGAATAGAGGACTCAGAAATAAACTGACAAAGCTAACACACACACACACAGAGAGAGAGAGAGAGAGAGAGAGAGAGAGAGAGAGAGAGAGAGAGAGAGATCATTATCACTTGGATCAAGAATGTCCCCCCAAATCCCATCTATTGAATGTTTCATCCTCAGCCTGGTGCCAAGGTAGAACCTGTAAGAGGTGAGGCCGTCCCTCAGAAAGGGATATTGAGAATTCCACCTCTTCCAACCTCTTCCCAACTGTAAAACAGGCCTCTTCAGATACATGCTGTCTGCCATGAGAGACCACCTCACAAAGGCACAAAGGCAGTGGATATGGTAGCCTGAGGTTCTGTTACCATGAACTAAAGGAGACTTTTCTGTTTATTTTTGATATGAACATCACTTTATTGTAATGAAATCACAAACGAAAGCATCACACAACCAGAGAAACAGTGATTTAAATAAACAATTGCCTTGTCCCAAACTCCATCCATCTCAGTGAACTTCTATAAGTTATAACTTCCACTCTAAAGCCAGGGAGCTTCACTTAGAGTTTTAAACTTGCATTGTCAATTACATTTTTATGAACCTATCCACCTCATACACATGCACACACACACACACACACACACACACACACACACAAGACAGAGTTAAAGCTAAAACAACAATTAGCTTTATATCCTCTTTCACAGCTCCTGTCTTTACGTGCATTGTCCTCCTTCATCACCTAATAGTAATCTTCCTTACTTTCTTTTCTAAATCCTGTTAGCACACATTAGTTTAATGTATATATATATAATATATATATGTTAGTTGTTGTAGAATATTACTTTAATGTGTGTTACTTTTGTTTATGTTGCATTTGTTTAACTCTGTGAAGCTGTGTTACTGTGCCTGTCTAAAACACACGATAGTCTAATAAAGAACTGGACGATCAATATTGAGGCAGGAGAAAGGATAGGCAGGGCTGGCAGGCAGAGAGAACATATAGAAAGAGAAATCTGGGAGGAGAAGAAGTAGCCAGAGAAGAAGGAGGACTCTAGGGGCCAGCCACCCAGCAAGCCACGGAGTAAGAGTAAGATTTACAGAAGTAGGAGAATGGGAAAAGCCCAGAGGCAAAAGGTAGATGGGATAATTTGAAGTTAAGGAAAGCTGGCAAGCAACAGGCTAAGCTAAGGCTAGACATTTATAAGTAAGAATAAGCCTCCATGTCTCCATGTGTGATTTATTTGGGAGCTGGGTGCTGGGCCCCCCAAAAGAGTCAAAAGATTTAAAAAACAAAACAAAACCACAAACAAACAAACAACCCCAACATTTTGGTGTTCCAACATGGGCAGTATTTCCACAGGGCCTGAGAAAGCTTTGGGAAAAAAAAAAAAAAAGAGAGAGAGAGAGAGGATATGGCTCATTTAAGAGTTTGTGCCTGGGCTGGAGAGATGGCTCAGTGGTTAAGAGCATTGATTGGCTGCTCTTCCAGAGGTCCTGAGTTCAATTCCCAGCAACCACATGATGACTCACAACCATCTATAATGAGATCTGGTGCCCTCTTCTGGCATGCAGGCATATGTGCAGACAGAACACTGTATACACAATAAATAAATTTTAAAAAAGAAAAAGAAATTAAAAAAAAAAGTTTCTACCTCCTGGCAGGCCCTTGAGCAGCCAGTAGGAACAAAACACTAAGTGAAAATGCCTACCACAGTGCAAGCATGGAATTCTAGAGCTCTAGGAAGGTTGAATGCAGTTCCTGGTCAGACAGACCTCTGAACCAGCCGGGAGTTTCACACTTGGTTTTCGTGACCTGAGAAGCGGGCAGAGGCAGCTGAGAGCCACGTGCAGAGGATCCAGGCGTAAGTTAGCAGTTTAAAGGTTTGCTTACATGGTCAAAAAAGGCTGAAGATACGCCATAAAAGAGATCCAGACGGAAAAACCTCTAAACAGGTTACAGTGTGTTTAACAATGTGAGTAGGCTTAAGGAAAGGAAAAGGGTATAGTCATAGAAAAAAATGAATAGTTTACAAATAATAATAAAGTCATTAAAGAGAGTAAAAGTAATACAAAAGAAAAAAGCCATGTAAGTTGGGAGATACACAGGGACTCTATAGTATTGTGTTGATTTTTGTTTTGTTTTGTTTTGTTTTTCGAGACGGAGTTTCTTTGTGTAGCTTTGGAGCCGTCCTGGAACTCACTCTGTAGCCCAGACTGGCCTCGAACTCACAGAGATCCACCTGCCTCTGCCTCCCGAGTGCTGAGATTAAAGGCGTGCGCTACCACTGCCCACTTGTGTTAATTTTTAATTTTTTTGAATGCTGAAGAGCAAAAGACAGCTGCTAGGACACATGGGATTGTGAGGACTGCAAAAGTGAACCAACCTAGATACTTTAGGACTATCTTAACTTTCAAAAAGAAGTCAAAAATGTATTTTTCAAATGAAAATCAAAAACGCTTTGGAGTTTTGTTCCCACAGGAGATAAGAGGTTGTGAATTCCTTCAGGAATAATATGGATCAGGTGATCAAGGGAGACCTCCTGAATCTTGACAGGTGATATCTATCAGCAAAGGTAACTGCTGGTTTTCCCAGGACTTGGTCATTATCTCAAAATTTTCTCTCTGGGACCCTAAAAAAAGATGCCTTTGCCCACAGACAACAGGAAGCAGTCTAGAGAAAACTATGCCCACATTCCCAAGAGTTGGGGGTTGTGGGTGGTTTTTGGTTATTTGGTAGGTTATGGATGTTTGTTATCATTTAGGAGAATATAGCATATTGATACAAATTTAAAGTTACTTTTGTTACACTGCATATATGTTTCTACTCTTCTTTAGAGGACTTTTGTATATTGATAAAAATGTAAGGTTATTTCTGTTACAACATATTGTATGTATGTTTCTGTTTTTGTTTGAGGTATTGTGCCTATGCAGTTCATTTGGAAATGTAGGGTAAAGTTCTAGTTTTTGAAAGCTATTATTATGAACTACTTAGGGTAATCAAGAAACATAGGTTAGTAATTAGTCATTTACAACAAATTTGTAGATATGTAAGGTGTGCTTTCAAGATCATATAGATTTATTTTTTACATAGATAAATAGTTTTCAAACACTTCAAAGGCCTATAGAATATGGCATTTAAAATGTGTTAATTTAAAGTTTTTCATGACAATGAGACACATTTGCTCCTGGCAGCACCAGTTTGCTTCAGAGATGATGGGAACTGAAGAAACTCCTTATGGAGGCTGCTTTCACTGTGGCAAGGTTAGCCACTAGGCAAAGAAACTGTTCTTGCCTTTGACTGTTGACAACATGCTGTGCAGACTGGACATGCAGGACACACAGGAAAAAGACTGTTGAACTTTGCCAAAACAAATCAGGACAGTCTTTCAAAATTCCTGCTTCACAGAAGAGTCTGTCAGAAATTCTGCAGGGCACAGAAATAAGCAACTGATGAACTTTGCCAATACAAGGCAAGACAGCCCTTCAAATTTCCTGCTTCACTGAGAAGTCTGCCTGATAACTTTAGGCCTGTAGACTGAAGATGGATGCCCCAAGGTTGCAAAAGGAACTTTGGTTGACTGTCCAGGCAGTCAGATGTTTCTGTCCTTTCTAGAGCTTTGAAAGCTGTTTGCAATGCACTTTTTATTTACTCAACTAATATTACCCTCTGGGGTCTTTGATGGACTTGAAGACTAAATAGTTATAGTTGCAGTTTTCCTTAATTACGATAGAGAGTAAATTAGGTATAAAACTTTAGATTCTTTAAGATAGGATAGATAATGGAATATTTTCTTTTAATTTGTCAGACAAAGATGAACTGGAATTCATTACATTGTGAATGTAATCTTTACTTGATAATTGTTCTTATTGTGTACAGTCTTATTGTGTTAAAGTCAAAACCTTTCATTTTTTTGTTTAGACAAAAAGGGGGAAATGTTGTAGAATATTATTTTAAGGTGTATTACTTTTGTTTTCTGGAACATTTGTTTAATGATGCAAAGATGTGTTTGAGTAAATAAAATTCACCTGTGATCAGAAGGCTGAGTCAGCAACTAGTGGACAGAAAGTGGTAGGGAGGAGCCAGATGGAGAAGGATTTTTAAGTAGGGGTGAGGAGAAGCATGAGGGATTTTTGGAGAACAAGAGCAAGGAGAGGAGGTGAGCTACTTGCTCTTCAGCCTCTCAGAAGAGCCAAATCCCACCCTAACCTTTGAATCTTGAGTTCTTTAGAGGGAGAGAGATTTAGTTAAGTTCCCTTCATAGCTTTTAAAGAGTCAGTGCCTGAGGGAATAGAATCCCCTCCAGCTATGGCCCTTGTGGCCTAACCGCTGCTGGTAGTGGTGAAGTTACAGAATTGCAGTTGCTATTTTGGACAGCTGTGGCTTAAAAGGCAGCAACAATTAAGGAAAATGACAACATTAGTTGACAAAAGTATATATTCTAAGCCTGTTATTGATATAAACACAGGTAGACCAATGTAACAGAATAGAGAACTCAGAAATGAACTGACAAAGCTCAAATTACCTAATTTTTAACAAAGGAGGCAAAAACATACATTTGGAAAAGTGTGGTGATATACTGTGTACTCTAATAAGCTTGCCTGAAGATTAGAGGACAGAACAAGCCACTAGATTAGAAATAGAGCCAGACACACACGTTTAATCCTAGCACTTGAGATCTCATGCCTTTGCTTGGGAAGCACACATGCCTTTAATCCCAGGAAGTGTTGTCTGGGCAGAGAAAGGCATATAAGGCCTGAGGAAACAGGAACTCACTCTTTTGAAGCTGAGGATTTCGCAGAGGTGAGAACTAGTGGCTGCTTTTCTGCTTTTCTCATCTTTCAGCTTTCACCCCAATATCTGGCTCTGGTTTTTTTATTAAAAGACCATCTAAGGGGCTGGAGGGATGGCTCAGAGGTTAAGAGCGCTGACTGCTCTTCTAGAGGTCCTAAGTTCAATTCCCAGTGGCCACACGGCAGCTCACAATTGCCTGTAACTCCAAGATCTGATACCCTCACACAGACATACATGCAGGCAAAGCATCAATGCACATAAAAAAAAAAAAAAAAAAAGACCATCTAAGATTCGAACAACAGAAAATGGTAGCCTATTTACAAACAATACTGGCAAAACTGGATCTCCACCTGAAAAACAATGAAATTAGATTAATACCTCTCACTTTGTATAAAAATCAACTTGAGATGGATCAAAGACTTTAATTAAAAACCTGAAATGCTGAAGCTATTAAATGTAAGTACAGGGAATGCTCTTCAAGACAGGCAAGAACTTTCTGAACAGAACTGCAACAGCACAGGAACCAGCCCCAAATATCAACAGGTGAGACTACATGAAAATAAAGTTTCTTCCCAGCAAAGAAAAACAACCATCAGAACAAACATACAGCCCACAGGATGGGAGAAAATCTTTATCAGCTACATTTCAGATGAAGGGCTGACATCCAGAATTAATAAAGGGGGCTGGAGAGATGGCTCAGAAGTTAAGAGCACTGGCTGCTCTTCCAAAGAACTGGGGTTTAATTCCCAGCAACCACATGGTGGCTCATACCCATCTTTTTTTTATTATTATTATTATTCTTTTTTTTTTTTGGTTTTTCAATACAGTGTTTCTCTGTGTAGCTTTGTGCCTTTCCTGGGGCTCACTTGGTAGCCCAGGCTGGCCTCAAACTCACAGAGATCCGCCTGGCTCTGCCTCCCGAGTGCTGAAATTAAAGGCATGCGCCACCACCACCCAGTTTACACCCATCTTTAATGAGATCTGGTGCCCTCTTCTGGCCTGCAGTCATACATGCTGGCATACCCACGTTTATTGCTGCTCTATTTACCAGAGCAGTAACCTAGATGCCTATCAGCAGATGAATGGATAGTGAAAATCTGGTACATATATGAAATTGAATATTCAGCTCTAAAGAAAAATGAAATCTACTACTAGCCTCGGGAGTATCACTCACGTATCTGTGAGTTCGAGGTCAGCCTGATCAACAGAGTGAGTTCTAGGACAGCCAGAACTGCATGGAGAAACCCTATCTCAAAAAAGGAAGAAGAAGAAAAGAAGAAGAAGAAGAAGGAGAAGGAGAAGGAGAAGAAAAGAAATAAAAATGAAATCACAAAATTTGTATGAGATGGTGATGGTTGGTTTTAATTTTGAGATAGTATCTTACTCTGTAGCCCAGGTTTGCATGGAACTCCGTTTATAATCCAGGCTGGCCTCAGATTCATAGCAGTCGTCATCATTCTGTCTCAGCTTCCAATATGATAGGATTATAGGTGTGAGTCAGCATGCCCAGAGCAAAATAGACTTTTCTCCCTTATGGACTATTATATAAGGAACTTTCTCACAATGATAGAAAGCTTACTCTCAGATTGGCCAGTCAAAAGACTACAGTTTGAATTGCACTCTATTCAACTCCAGGTTTCTCAAACTGATCAACCTCAGCAGATCTTCCTTATGCTAGAAACTACCTCCTCTCTACTCTCCACATCATATTTATGTAACTCTCTCCACTATTCATGTAGCTATTAAAGACAGACCCTGTCCAGACAGGCACAGTGGCACATGCTTGGGGAGGAAGGAGGACCTGGGGTCCAAGGTCATCCTTGGCTGCATAGGGAACTCCAGTCTAGCCTGGACTACAAGCAACAATGTCTTTAAAAAAAAAAAAAAAAAAAAAAAAGCAAGCTAGAACCATGTGAAATGTCCTAAATTGCTGTCCCTCCAGGATTTTTTATTTTTCTATTTTTTTTCCCTTTTGAGAGTATGACTACGTAGCCTGGCAAGCTTCAAATTTGCAGTCCTCTTGTCTGGTAAAATCACAGGCCTGTACCATAGCATGCCCACTCTTCCTCAACTTTTGTAGGTCATCTGAGCAGTAGTTGTCTAACTATGGAGAAGTCATTGCTCCACTTCAAAGCCACCCTCTGTGGTCTGCTGTGTGGAGCTCTCCTAGGATCCCTGTAGTCTTCCTTTGCTTCCTGCTGTGTTAGGTGCTGCCAACACTGGAGGATCTAAAGGGATTATGAAGGGAGAGAAGACTTACTCCTTCCTGTTGCTTCCCGTTCCTATTAGTGTCACCCAGGCAACAGCTCCTCATGCCAACCGCAGCACTTGGATCCAGCTCAGATCCCTGCACCGTCATCATATTCCTTCCGAGATACTTTCACCTGTCACCTAGCAGCCAATCTTAAGGGTCACCACAATTCAGGGACCCTCCTCTGAGCTACTGGGGTACCACTATAAATAGAACATCACATTCTCTTCTGGATGTGGGCTTCTGCTATGTAAGGCTTCTCTTTCAGGTTGTTTGGTTTCAATGGTCTCAACTTTTTTTTTGGTTTTTCGAGACAGGGTTTCTCTGTGTAGCTTTGTGCCTGTCCTGGAACTCCCTCTGTAGACCAGGCTGTCCTTGAACTCACAGAGATCTGCCTGGCTCTGCCTCCCAAGTGCTGGGATTAAAGGCAAAGGCCCAGCTCAATGGTCTCAACTTTAACCTTTTATTTCCCCATCTATTTCTTTTTAAAAAATATTTTTAATTATATGTGTGCATGTGTTGGTGGCTGATTATGTGCATGTGAGTGAAGGCGCTCTCAGAGACCAGAGGTGTCGGATCCCCCTAGAGCTAGAGTTACAGAAATTTGTGAGCTGCCCAACTTAGTTGCTGGGAACCAAACTTGGATCCTCTATAAGAGCAGTGGTTATGCACACCTTTTATCCCAGCACTTGGGAGGCAGAGGCAGGATGATCTCTGAGTTTGAGGCCAGTCTGATCTACAGATAGAGTTCCAGGAAACCCTGTCTCAAAAACAAAAACAAAAACAAAAACCTACAAAATAAACAAAAATGAAAGAGCAGTAATGTGTTCTTAACCACTGAGTCATTTCTGCAACCTCCACCTATTTCTTGATTTCTTACAATGACTACCTCTTTCTCTGCTTTCCCCTTTTAGTTCTCTTTTATTGTATCTTCAGCAACTCTTTTCTCTCTGTACAGGGATTAAACCCAGGGCCTTGCTCCTGCTAGACAAGCACTCTACAATGAGCTATACCCCCAGCCCTGTATTCTAAATTCAGATTTCAAGTTGACTTACTCATAACTTGGGGGTCCCTGAAATCTCTACTGTTGGCAGGGCAATGACCAGGGTGAGGTAGGAAGGAAAACTAGATTCAGCATGACTTAGCTGGGCTGGATCAAACTTCTGAAGTCTAACAACAGGTGGTTTATTTTAGACATATTTTAAGATTTATTTATTTTTATTTGTTATGTGCACTGGTGTTTTACCTTCATGTATGTCTGTGTGAGGGTGCCAGATTCCCTAGAACTAGAGTTACAAACAGTTGTGAGCTACCATGTGGATGTTGGAAATTGAACCCAGGTCCCCTGGAAGAGCAGCCAATGCACTTAACCACTGAGCCATCTCCCCATTGCCTTATTTTAGACATATTTAAGTAAAGTATAATTTTGGAAATTAGTTTCATGGTAACAACCATCCCAACCCAACATGCACAATAAAACTTAAGGTGTGACTACATTGAAACTCCTTTGCAAAGTACATGTGACCATGAAGATGGGTTCTATAGCTTAGGGGCCTCGGATCTGGTGTGGTCTCTGACCAAGCTATCATAGAGGTCATCAGGCTATAAAGTACATGTGACATCTCCCTAAGGATGGGTTCTTTTTTTTGAAAAACAAAGCTAAAGATAAAGGTCTAGTGTTGTTTTTAACTGAGTCTCTATGGTTTGATTTTATCAATAAAGACTCAAAAGCCAGATGCTGGGGTGAAAACCTGCTAGCTCAGAAGGCAGAAAAAGCACCCAGATGCTTCCTCCTCCACTGTCATACCAGAAAGAGAGCTTTCTCCTACACCTTCTGAAACAAAACTCCTCCACCTGGATGTCCCTTCCTTCTGCTTCCTTTTACATTCTATGTTTTTTTTTTCCCCTGTGAATTGGTTGCTTGCTCCACCTCTTGACCTATGGTTGATTTTATTTAATCCTGTTTACAATATTCAAGTAGAAAGCTCAGAGATTAAAGATGTGTGCTAGGGCTGAGCCACACCATAGCTAAAAGCAGGTTTTCCCACTAAATAGTGCAATCTCAGGGTTCACAGTATGATCAAATACCCTACAACAGTCTAGGGAGGGAGAGTCTAGGATAAACATTCTAGGGGATTTGGGTGAGGACTAGCCCTACAGATAGCAAAGCTCACCAGATCATTAACAACATCCACTCCCAGCCTTCTGGATGGAAAACAGGTATTCATTTCCTCCATCGAGGAAACAACCCTGAATTGTAAACAATTCCTGGTTTCTCCAATGCTTATATACAAGCACTCATGTCTTCTATACATAGTACCATAGTACTGTTACATTCAAATGTGGTGTTGAGTAACTTATCAATGAGACATGGACTAGACTAGCATCACAAATAATCAACTGCTCACCTTTAGTCAACTGTATTGAAGTGTTTATAAAAAGAAATACTTTGGAGCCACATTTGATTTTTTAATAATAGTTTCTACAACTGCAGATTGAAGGTGGCTTCTTTTAAACACACTGAAGACTTGAAGAAATGAAACATTCAGGTGATTTAAGTGTTCGGTTTATGTCAAAGAAAACAAAAATTTTCATGACAGGTCTAAGAGAATCCCTGATTTTTGTCTTTACAGATGAATTTTTTTTTTTTTTTTTTTTTTGGAAAGCTCAAACACAAAATTTACTTATGCAGTTCTCAGAATAGCAAAGTAAGTTGACTTCACAGTCTTGCTAAATCTCTCTAGAGAAAAATAGGGCACTTGTAGGTGGAGTTTCTCTGTATCCTGACAGCTGCTCCCCAGTAACCACACAGAGGCTTAATATTAATTACAAATGTTCAGTTGATAGCTCAGACTTATTAAACAACTACCTAACTCTTACATTTTAAGTTAACCCATATTTCTTATCTACTCTCTCCTATGTGGCATGGTACCTTTTCTCAGTACACACTTTTTGACTTCCATTTTGAAGTCAAGAAATTTTTAAAATATATAGGTTGGTTTAATATAATAGTTTTCATAATCCAATGTCTCTTAGCAGCCATCGCTCATTCAGCAGTCAAAAAAATTCAAAGACAACATAATATCATACAGGATCCTGACTCTCTGTGTGTATTTCCTATCTTTACATGGCTTATTTTTTATTACTTTATTCCTTTTTTTAAAAGGACTTTATTATTTTTAAACTTTTTTTTTTTTTTGGTTTTCCGAGACAGGGTTTCTCTGTGTAGCTTTGGTGTCTTTCCTGAAACTCACTTTGTAGCCCAGGCTGGCCTCAAACTCACAGAGATCCGCCTGCCTCTGCCTCCCGAGTGCTGGGATTAAAGGCGTGCACCACCACCGCCCGGTTTATTTTTAAACTATTTTTTTTAAAGATTTATTTATTTATTATGTATACAGTGTTCTGTTTGCATGTATCCCTGCAGGCCAGAAGGGGGAGCCAGATCTCATTAAGGATGCTTGTGAGCCATCATCATATGGGCGCTGGGAATTGAACTGACAACCTCTGGAAGAACAGCCAGTGTTCTTAACCTCTAAGCCATCTCTCCAGCCCTATTTTTTAATCTATGACTGTACATATCCTTTTTCTTTTCTCTCCCAACCTATGTGTATTTTAAAATACACTGTAACCCATTTAGAGGCTATTTTCCATCTAGATATGTCTTTATTGAGCATTTGTGTTGTTCTTGGATTGCATGAGGTGAATCTTAAACTGCTATGTCAGCCACCAGCACTGCTCAGCTTAATGAATGGTGCTAACGCAGGCTGGCTCCATCCCACAGGCAGTTGCTGGGAGATGTGTCCCTGGACTGCAGCGGGCATGAGAGACATA
Organism: Peromyscus aztecus; assembly: GCA_902168405.1. NCBI lineage: Eukaryota > Metazoa > Chordata > Mammalia > Rodentia > Cricetidae > Peromyscus > Peromyscus aztecus. Next base: position 15,893 of record CABHPQ010167498.1, read on the forward strand.
GGACTAGGAAGCCACGTTTGGCTGTGTTTTTGTGTGTTTAGAACTTTTAAAACCTTTCTCGGGTCTTATGTGGATGTAGACTCCAGACATTTGGGCACCATTTGTAGGTGGAGTTTCTCTGTGTCCTGGCAGCCACTTCCAAATAACCACACAGAGACTTAATATTAATTATAAATGTTTAGCTGATAGTTCAGGCTTGTTACTACCTAACTCTTACATTTTAAATTAACCCATATTTCTTATCTACTCTCTGCCACGTAGCTTGGTACCTTTTCTCAGTATGGCAAGTTCATCTCCTCTCCATGTCTCCTCATGACTCCCCAAACTTCCTCCTCCTTCTTCTTCCCAACATTCTCTTAGTCTGTTTATCCCAACTAACCTTATCCTTCCTAGCTATAGGCTAGTCAGCTTCTTTATTAAACCAATCACAGTGACATATGTTCACACAGTGTAAAGGAATATTCCACAGGCACTGACTGACAGTGTAACACTGAAGCTTGGAATAAGGGTCTTAGGTCAATTTAGAGTCAAGATGCAGTGATGACCAAATCTCTTCACAAACTTCCAGTGCCAATGAAAGTGGCTTTTCTCTCCTTCAGAGAGGCACTATATAACTATTCCCAGCACTGAAGGGGGAAAAAGTTCCTAGCTTTATAAAATATTTAAATTCATGCAGGGCAGTGGTGGCACATGCTTTTAATCCTAGCGCTCAGGAGGCAGAGGCAGGAAGATCTCTGAGTTCAAGACCAGCATGGTCTACAGAGTTGTTGGGGGTAACGCCCACGCTACCACCACCCACCACCCGACCATGTCTGAGCGGCTGTGGATCGAAAAACAGAGACAAAAGACAGCGGGTCATTCACCTCAGCAGAATGCCGAATACCAAATGCCGTTTATTGAAAGAGGGAGGAAACCTTAAATACAGTCTTACAGCACAATGGAGGATCCCCAGAGGGCAGAAGTTTGCTACTGAATGTACTACATTCTTGCATCTAAGCTGTTAACGCCCAATATGCAGGATACACAAATAAGGAACTTTCCTTAAGCATTCAGGAGGGTGGATACCAGCAGAGAATTAGCATAGGGAGGACATCTGGTCAAGGTCGGCAAGCAGGCAAACAGTTTACTCAAATATGGGGAGCCAGGGCCCTACACAGAGTGAGTTCCAGGACAGTTAGGGCTATACACAGAGAAACCCTGTCTCAAAAAACAACAAAACAAAACAAAACAAAAAAAAACATTTAAATTCAAGGTAAAGCATAGATTATAGTGCATCTTTGGGGAAGAAGAAAAAGAAGGAGAGAGTAGGAAGGACAGGTAGATTAGAGTGGGGAAAAGTGTTGCATCTGTGGAATTCATCCATCTTTCCATATACATCATTGTCCATAACCTGCTGGGATGATGAACCTGCTGACTAATGGCTATGGCTTCAATGCCAGTGCTAGGGAGAGATAGCACCTTGAACAACTGGGATTCTTATCATAAAATTCATAACTGTCCAATAAAAACATACATTCTTCCATATATGTTGCTGCTTCTCCACAGGCAGAACACTTGGATCCAGGAATCAAGGGTTAAAAATGGAAATGAATTGTCTCTAAATAGCCACTTCCATGATGTCTACTTGCATTTTTGCAACTTTGACTACTTCAGCTCTGTTTTAGTTCCCAACAGAGAAATGCTTCCGCCCTGAAACACAACAGTACCCTTGAATAAAAAATTGAGACACTACCTAGCCAGTTTGGGCTTGTCAGGCCCTGAACCAGTAGCCAAGAAGAAAATGGGGCAATTGATCCTAATTATAATATGGGAATTGGATTTCTTTTCTTTTTTTTTTAAGATTTATTTATTTATTATGTACACAGAAGAGGGCACCAGATCTTATTACAGATGGTTGTGAGCCACCATGTGGGTGCTGGGAATTGAACTCAGGACCTCTGGAAGAGTAGTCAGTGCTCTTAACCTCTGCACCATCTCTCCAGCCCTGGATTTCTTTTTTAAAAAGTGTGTGTGTGTGTGTGTGTGTGTGTGTGTGTGTGTGTGTGTGTGTG
>CABHPQ010167499.1:1541-19623 GCA_902168405.1 Peromyscus aztecus
GGCAGGCACACACACACATGTGCATACACAGAGGCAGGCACACACACACACATGTGCATACACAGAGGCAGGCACACACTTACACATGTGCATACACAGAGGCAGGCACACACACATACACATAATTTTTTAAAATATTCTTTTAAACCTTTCTAACTAAAAAAAAAAAAAGGCCTGAAGAATAACTAGGGCAGAATCCTTAATCTCTCCCCAGAACAGTGGTTGTCACTCTGGGGGTCACTTATCAGACGTCCTGCATGTCAGACATTTACATTACGATTCATAACAGTAGCAAAATCACAGTTATGACTTAGCAATGGAATAATGTTATGGTTGGGGGTCACACCAACATGAGGAACTGTATTTAAGGGTCACAGCGTTAGGAAGGGTGAGAACCACTGGCCTAGGATGTTCCCTGTGAAAGTGAGAGAAAGAATCTGAGAGCTTCTCATGCCATTAAGGTCACGTGACACAAGTGTACATTTTCACACGTGAAGAAACTGAGAGCCGCAACTCTTGGGTGGCTGCGGAGATCACACAGGTCGGATGTAGAAAACTCAGGACTGTGTTCACTGTTCACCTTTACTTCATACACACACACACACACACACACACATACACACACACACACACACACAGACAGACACACACACACATACAGATATACACACACACATACATACACACATACACACACATACACAGACATACACACACACATACACAGACATACACACACACATACACAGACATACACACACATATATACACAGACACACACAAGGTCTTTCCTTTGAGAGAGCCATTGACTAGCTCCTAACTTACTTGCTGACTCTCCCGTGGGCATTTCTAACCACCACACTGCACTGTCTTCCCTCAACTCTCAGCAACCACATTAACAAGCACCATCGCTTCTTGAATGCTTGATGATGAGATAGAAACCAGAGTTCTTTGCATTATCATCTTTCACATGAACAGCCAAGCTCACACACCCTTCCTCAGTGGATCCAGGTGAACCCTGATGTCTGGTCTCTTGGTGAAAGATCATATTCACAAGTCCTAAACTTTAAACATTTTTTTTTTTTAAATTGAAAGTTCAGATATTTTTAAAAACTTTTTAATGAGAAAAAAAACTTTAAATTCTTGTCACTTCGCTGCTGTAAAACTCTTGAAATCTCTCACTGAGGCATCTCAAGTGCAAGTCCAGAGGAGCCAACTGAAGAGACGCCATCCTCACGTCTTCCTGTTAGCATCGAGGCTTCCATCTTATGATGAGAGGAGCCACACCCAGCAGCATTTATAGTCTACAAGGTGAGAATTTATCAGTCTTCAGGTCTGAGGCTTTCTACCAGGCTATATAAGTCATGCCCAGACACCTGCCCAGAAGCCAGAGAGGAAAGTCAAGTCCCGGCCAGCCTGATTCACAGCGATGTGGGTTGTTACAGATTTCCTTTCAGTAATCTCACCCATAGTATTTGGGAACTGTCTGACTCACACAACCAGTCCCCAAAGCAGAGGGACACTGTGTCACCGTTTTACCCACTGAGGCGTCAGCTCACCGAAACACATTGCCTGGCTCCTTTATTTCTTTTATTTATATTTCATATATTTAAGAAGAGTGAAAGCAGAGACCAAACTGAGGGCTGCACATTTTCTTCAATTTTAGATGGACTGCAAAACGGAAAAAAGAAAAACAAACAAACAAAAAAAACAAAACCCGTATGCACCCAACAAATCTCGTTACTACAAAATGATCAGCACACAGGACCTGGGCAAAGGAGTCCTTGCTAGGTCTCAGATTATGAAACAGCAAGCAGGGATACCTCAGACCCGAGGCTGTACGTCCCTGTTAGAAGGCAGTAAGACACTGCCCAGGGAACACAGAGTCTTCCCAAATTACATAATCTTGGAGCTGGAAGAGGCATCACATATTTTTAAATTATTTATTTATTTATATTTTAGGTGCACTGTTGTTTTGCCTGCATGTATGCCTGTGTGAGGGTGTCAGATCTTGGAGTTACAGACAGTTGTGAGCAGCCATGTGAGCACTGGGAATTGAACCTGGGTCCTCTGGAGGAGCAGCCAGTGCTCTTAACTGCAGATCCATCTCTCCAACCCTGAGGCACCACATATTTTAAGCCAACAGCTGTACTCTGGAAGACGAGGTCAGGACAGGGGCTGACCTATCAAGGTCACTAAAAAAGCCATTTGCTTCAAGTGGTTTGAGTCTGAGAAAATAGGAAGCAGTATAAAAGTGCTTGTGTGTGTGTGTGTGTGTGTGTGTGTGTGTGTGTACATACATGTACATATATACATTTGTGCACACGTACACAAATATACAAGCACATACACATATACTCAGATATACAAGTATATGCACATTTATGAAATGTCTATATTTCAATTCTAGAAAAATAGAGACAAATAACTGTTATGCCTTTTAAAGATTAGTCATTATATGTAATTAACAAATTATAAAGATAACTTTGGCTTATGTATTGATTTTTCCATGGATGCTATTATGCCATTTCCCAAACAGCTAGCAACCTTTCAGGGACCCCCCTGTGATCCAGTGGCCATGTAGCCATTGTTCCAGTCACCTAATGGAGTACCCCTTTGCTATTCATTATTCCACTGTTATTTCTTGAGGCAAAACGAAAGGAGAGCTCTCCTCGTTCCTTAAAATGCCAGTGACTCCTTTATAGTCACTAGCAATCGGTGACTACTAAGCTGTTTGTATGACTCATTTTTATCTAAATTGTTAGGTAGCTTGCATTGCTAGTCAGCTTACTGTCAGTGAGTGCCACTGAACTCTTCCGTGGTAACAGTCATACACCTAGCGACAGATACGTACTTTGTTCCTGACCCAGCAGGAAATGTCTGAGAAGTCTTAACTGAGTAATTGATAAGCTTCCCAATCCTGTGATGCCCTGGTCCACTTACAACTCTCTTGTGCCTCTGGGGGAGAAAAGGAGATTATGCTGTTTATTCTTGATTATACTTGTTAATGTAGGAAGAGAAAGCTTCAATGGGGTAAGTTCTCAGTCATGCATCACACTGTTATATATTTTTCTTAGCTCTTGTATGTTTAATGTAAAAATTATTTTGCATCTTTAAGCAAACAGTGCTGATGTAGAATATTACCCAGAAAGGTAGGAAGACCTTATGGGAGCCTTTCAGCTAGCCAAAAAGCATTGTTTACTGAAGTCATTTGTGTTCCTACCCTACTAGAGATAAACATTTGCTGTCATGCCAGCGAGTCCCGTCAGTTGATTAGTTTTCACCATATAGCTACCCCTTTCTTTTTTGTTACCATGGCAACGCCCTATGAGTCAGCTGGGGTAACTGTGGCTGAGGTGTTAGGTCTCACACTAGCCTTCAGAGGTGTTTCCTTCCACATTACGTTGACAGCTTGCTTCTGCTTGTCAGAGAAGCCAAATGAGAAGGTGGGGCGGGGGGTGGGGGTAGGGGGCCCTGGAGGGGATTTCTCAAAGATTGTGTCTTCCTTCTGAGCAAAACCCATCATCTAACGTTTCCCTCTGGCATAGTGACACCTACTGGGAAGTATGTTACTGTACTAGGATCCTGCCACAGTCACCCCGCTCCATAAGCCAAAGACTTTCAAGCAGCTCGGCGAAATACACAAGTCAGGCGACAAGAAGATAAACTGGCACTGGCTGTCTAGGGACTGACAGCATAACCAATAGACAACCTCCCAGAGGGTCCTCCTCCAACACCTTTAAGGTGTCAACCTAAGTTTGCAAAAAAAAATTCATTCCAATATGCGAAATATTCCAATATGTGACATACCCGTATACTTAAAAGGAGATCACATTTATATCTGTTTTCGATTTTTTTCTAATTCAAAGTGAAAATAATAAGACCGACCATCAAGACTTTGGGTGGCTGGTACCTGGGTGCGTTAGCTAGTCAAGTCCAAGTGGAATGCTGGAGACGGTGCTATGGTGCCTAGACAGTACAGTCATTACCACACGGCAGCTGCTGAGTAGCTCACATTTTAAGCTCACTTCTTTGTAATTTCTGGTCCCTACACAGCATGGGCTGGCCTGCAACTCAAATTCCTCTAGCCTTGGTCTCTGCAGGTCTAGAATTATAGGCGTGTACCACCATACCCAGCTAGGAAAATACCTTTGGCGCTAGTTTTTGAGATCAGGGTTAGATTAAGGATGTTTATCACAGCTATAGACAAAGTCTAGTATTTTATCATTTTCTTAAGCCTGACATAAAATTTAGTATTGTCTATGCTTAGTTTTCAACACAGTGCCTTGATAGTATATATTAGCAGTACTTTAATAGGGAAGGTGTTTTGTTTTGTTTTGGTTTCTGTTGTTTCTGTTTTTAATAAAAGGTAAGATACAGCAACAAACGCTGTAGCATTGCAAGGCCAGTCACAGCAGTAATAAACCAGGTTGATAGGGTGTTCCCTCAATGTGACATGATACATAAATGCCCCGATATAATCAACAGCAACCAATTCCCCGTCATGGACTATCCTAAAACATTTCAGCACCTCCTCCCCCTTTTCAGCTAAACAGCCCTTTCCCCTTACACATATCCCCTACTTCTGAAAACACAGTTGGGCTTAGAAGGAGGGCTTCATTGCAACCTGAATCAAGCAGCAACTTTGTTCTCTAAGTAAAAAGTCGTTTTCCCTTCTTCAGCCAACACGGTTATTTGATCTTGGCTCACAGAGTTCCTTTGATTTTTAATAAATAGTCCCTGGACTCAGGCCATGCCAAGCACCACGCTTTATTCTCCCAATGCATAGACTCGAATTCTCACCTACAAATTTCGCATTGTTAGAGAGACATATATGTTGACGTAATCGCGTGTCATTCAATTTGTACACTTTAAAGTTCTTTTCATCTGTGCCTTTGTCTGTCTACAGTGAACTCATTTGAGACATGTTTGGCTTGTCTAATAGGACAGGCTCAACATCTATAACTTCAGTTCATCGTGAAGGGACAGACACGGGGCAAATCCCAACACAAGAGAATTCTATGAAACTACTCAACTACAATACCCTCAGGGTATTGGGTATATGAGAGTATGTCTACAAAGGCACAGTGCTACGTCATATCATATCACCATAACATATGTGTAGCTATTCACATCGTTCAACGTTGCGATGTGCTCTCCGATCGTACCTGCTCATGATAGAATATGTCAGGATCCCCTACTGTCAAGGTTACCGCCCCTACTCACCTCTTCTGAGTCTACACACATGGAAGGAAGTCTCTCTGCACAGTCCACTCCTAAGGCTGAGTTGTGCTCTCCACAGCACCCGCTGGAATAGCTACATACATCATAGATCACCATCTGAAACTGCACAACTGTAGAAATTATCCACCAAGATTCCACTCTTTGTGATAGAGTTGCTGAATTTTAAATTCTACTCTCATAGTCCTTACTATATTGGTTTGTGCTAAAAGAAGTACTATTAAGTGGCAATAGTCACGGTAGCCCAAGACTACATAGATCATTTTGAAAACATTTTTGGACTGGGCCATAATTTATCATACATAGACACATGCATAGATGGTGTCTACACATTCTTTAAGATTAGACCTGACATAAGTCCTTTAAGATTAGACCTGACCACATGAAGACTTCGTGAGAGAAAACGTCCTGCTTCAAGTCACACTTCAAATTAGTTAACACTACTGAAATATACAACTACTTTATTTCACATTTCTGTACTCTTTTTATTTAACAAAAATTAACAAAACGAATCAGTTATATATACTACTATAAGCTAACCTTGGGCTTTGATCATAATTTATAACAAAATAATTGACCTTGAACAAATAGGTAAAATGTAAAACCTTTGAGATGTTTTGTATTATTTGTTGGTTCATCAATAAGCATTTGCAGAGTGCCTACTATGTGTCAGACAACAAAGAAGAAGAGAACACAATATTATTTTATCTGTTCAGGCACAGAGCGGACAACAAGTGAGAGAAGGCATTACACTCCAGCTCTGTGACTAGAATATTCCTAAGAAATAAAACATACTGAGTGAAGAACTGGGCCCTGAATAGCAGGCTCACTAATTCTCTGTACAAATGACAACTTCAGGAAAGAAATATTAACTACACTTTGTAAAAGGAGTCTCTCAGCCGTGACTCTTTAATACAGTTCCTCATGTTGTGGTGACCCCCAACCATAAAATTATTTCATTGCTATTTCTTAACTGTCATTTTGCTACTGTTATGAATCATAATGTGAATATCTGCGTTTTCTGATGGTCTTCGGTGACCCCTGTGAAAGGGTCACTTGACCCTGGAGGGGTCATGACCCCCCAGGTTGAGAACTACTGATTTAAGGTCAAAGAAGACACTCAAAAGACCAATCCTCACTGCCTTGTGTGTTAACACCAAAGCAGAACATTCACATTAATCACAAACCACAACATGCTGGTGGTGGGCCAACACTCTCATTTTCCTATGAATGGCGGCAGGGCAGGCAGAGACTATTATCAACAGGATCTAGATAATAAAGGTATCAAAGTACTAAAGATTAATTAAGCCCCACCACTATTAATGGGCATCCTCCCCTGTTCTTGGCACAGCTCAGGGAACATAATGTTTCAGCTTCTGATGAGGAAAAGCTGATGTTCAAGTCGTCCAAACGATTATTTTAGAAGAAACACATTCTTTTCATTCGGAGCTTCTCTAGCTTTGCAACTTCATTGAATTCTAAGTGAAGAGTCTGCAGACATTTTTTTATGCCATTTTTAAAAAGTCTCGTCTCACATCTTCAGACATTTTGTGTCAGTATAACCAGTGTCTAGACACCCAAAGTAAGTACTGTAAACCCAGCAACAACCAAAATGGCCCTTCCTTCTGCTCTAGATGATGTGTGACAAGGTCACGAACATGCAAGTGTACAAATATTTCCATCATGCACTCAACAGGAGACTGTTATTTGCAGACAAAAATATTGATGTTGCTAAGTGATACCGAAGAAATCACAAGCTGTCTTTTTTATTTTTTCCCCATCTATTTCTCGCTCATAAACAATTTTAACACTGTTCCAGGTCTGCCCATATTTTGCCTCAACTAAAATATCAAATTTACTACACATTCATAATATCAAAAGACTAATCTGCTAACATTTTAAGACCCTTCCTAAAATCTAAACAGAGGGTGATTGAAGTCTTAAGTAACATAGAGTAAATGAACAAAATAAAGTGATTATTAGCTATCTTTTTTTTTTTGCATAACAACTCTGAGTTTGTCTCAGCAAAGGAGAAATAAAGTTAAGCAAATAAAACCCAAAAGATCCCCAAGTGAACTTAGTAAGCTGCTACAGGCAGACACTTTTCATTGAAGGGGCATGTGGAGTAAAAGCAACTAATTTTAGGTTCTGTCTCCTTCTTTGCCCCTTCTAAAATTTGAAATTGAGGTGTGTGGTAGTTTGAATGAAGTGTAACTGGTCCCCCATAAGCTCATAGGGAGTGGCACTATTAGGAGGTGTGGCTTTGTTGGAGTGGGTGTGGCCTTGTTGGAGGAAGTGTGTCACTGCAGGGGCGGGCTTTGAGCTTTCCTATGCTCAAGCTACCTCCCAGGGTCTCACTCCACCTTCCTGTGGCCTTCTGATCAAGATGTAGCCAGCACCATGTCTGCCTGCATGCTGCCATGCTCCCCACCATGATGACAATGGACTAACCCTCTAAAAATGTAAGCCGCCACCTCAATGAAATGTTTTCCTTTATAGAGATGTCGCAGTCATGGTGTCTCTTCACAGCATCAGAAGCTCTAAGTCAGGGTGAAGGGGTAAGAGGAGGAAAGAACTCAAAGGACCTCCAGGTGCCACCTGGACAGCTGTCAATCATGACAAGATGGTGGGAGAGACATGAGCACCTGGCCTCCAAAGACAGAAACCAAACTACAAAGACCTACAGAGAAGATAGAGGGAAGCAGAGATGAACTGTAGAATCAAGGGTCCTCGGGAGCTACAGAAATTTTCTTAAAAGCTTTTTTTCACAGATGCATAAATCCAAGTCAAAAGATGATGCTCAGTTCTTCCCAATCCATCCAAGACTAGAAGGAACAAGACATAAACAGGTTCAAGAAGGGAAAAGGTGACATGTCCTCCAACATCTCTGGATCTCTAGTTTATCAGTAGCTGTAGGAAGTATTATAGAAAAGGACCTGGGAGTCACCTCTACTGGCCAGTAGGCACTGTGGACCTGCCTATCACTTTAGCAATCTGTCTCATTGATTACCCCACCAACTTCACAAGTCCAGAAGCCTCACAGTCAGGGGCTTCTTAGTCTGTCTGAAAAGTATCATCGTTGAAAGTCGGTTCATCCCATTTCCCCATTTTTCTCCTTTGGCAGAAAACTCCTATCTGTCCCCATGCTTGTTCCCCATGTCCCACCATCAAAGATACTGTGATGCCTCCTCCTGTTTACTCATCTAGCATTATTCATTTTCTGAAATTCCACATAATTATGCCTGCTTGCAAAACCAGACCACCTTCCAATTCCCAGCTCTGTCATACATGTTCCATGACAGCTAGGGAATGGGCCACCTTCCAGCATTCACCCTTCTTCACCCACAAACAGTTCCTGTCCAGGAGCATGTAAAAATGAACTCTGTACAGTATAGACATAAAGCAGATCTTTGGAGTAGGAAATACATCAGCAGTCACTTAATCCATGGGCTTTTGTGAGGCAATCCTAAATGATAGATGAGACTGGATGGGACACACTTCCTGTTACTTTCCCCAGCTGGCCCCAGTGCTGCTACCTGTGGGATAAAAAAGACTACTGGTGGCATTGAATGACTCTGTTTCATCATTAACTACTGGAGGTGAAATAAAAAAGCGGGTCCTGCTAAGAGTTATGGGTGTGATCTCAATGGTGGTAGAACCAGTTAGAGACACACAGAATATTTATGGTGACGTACATGGAAGATAAGAAGTGTCAGGTAGAGAGAGGGCCCCGCACCTCACCTGGGCAAAACAGCAGAGCTGGCTCTGGTGGTATGAGTATAGGTGGCTCAGATCTGAGGACCTGAGAGAAGGAGAACTGGCCCCACTCCATGCAGCAGGCTGCATTTTGTGAGCTGGCCAAGGCATTGCTAAAGAGATCACCCAGGTAGTGATGACAAGGGAAAGCTGGTGGGCTGACCAACCCAGCTACCCCACCCAGGCCCAGAACCAGGGCTATGACTTTGCGTACCCCAACGTCCACCTCATCATGAACTGTTGGAGCAGGTGAAGGGGACAAACCTACAGATCCAAAACTGCAGGATCTTCTTGACACAGGACAACAAAAGGATATCCAAGAGGAGTCCAGTGAGAGCCCATTATTGGTGGTGGTAGTAGAAGCCAGAGGCCCTGAGCCCATTCAATGACTCTTAGCAATGAACACTTGCAAGGAAAGATGAATGGACTAAAGGGTAAAACTGTGTGACTCAGCAAGCCACACTACATCTGCCACAACAAGATTCTTCTTCCTCTTCTTCTTCCTCTTCTTCTTCCTCTTCTTCTTCCTCTTCTTCTTCCTCTTCTTCTTCCTCTTCCTCTTCCTCTTCCTCCTCCTCTTCCTCCTCCTCCTCCTCCTCTTCTTCTTCCTCCTCCTCTTCCTCCTCCTTCCTCCTCTTCCTCCTCCCTCCCTCCCTCCTCCTCTCCCCTCTCTGTTTTCTTCCTTTGTTTTGTTTGGTTTGGGTTTTTCTTCTAAATTCGATTTTGTTCTGGGGAGAAGGTTGCAAGGGCAGAGGATGGATGCAAGGGGATGGGGAGAGAAGTGGGATCGGAATGCATGATGTGAAATCCACAAAGAAAAGAAGTGTTAAGTGCTTTGCTACCTCCAATCCAAAGGCCAGTCCCTGGGCTGGGATGGATAAGAACCAGTAGCCACATTAGGTACCACCAAAGGGAGGCTTGATGGAAGGGCAGTGTGGACAGTGGTCTTGGCTCAGGGTGACAACATCTGTATACATCACAGGAGACTGGAAGATGGCAAAGAATGGAACATGCCAAAATGGAAACCAAGCCCAGTTTCCAGATCTCTGTTATCTGGAACACTGCCTTTTTGTTTCCCATAGCACATTTATAACATTCAACTCAGCCTCCATATTCTCAAGCTTTGATTTATTCCAAGTACTTAGTAGCTCCCAGGGCTAAGTGTTTTCACAGATTCATAACAAGCTCAAGAATTCTGGGTTGCTTTTTTATCCATCACAATTATATAACACCCATCAGTTGAAGATTCTCATTCTAGTTTTCTCCTCATTATAGGAACGAACAGATTCTATGAATGAAACCCTTTCCTTATTGAATCTGAAGTGTCGTTCTGCAGGATTATATGTTTCATAAACTCACTGTGAAACTATTCATTGTTCTCCCTGATATGTTTTGTTCCTCACCTCAAAACCAATGATATTTTTTTTAAGTTTTCTGAATAAAAAATACACAATCTGAGGTAGAGGCTCAGAATGATGAGCAAAAGGGTTTCCATTTTGATTTTATAGCATGAACCTAGACCAGAGAAGTCAAGATACTGTACAAGTTCTCCAGCTTCAACACAGCAGTGCCTGAATGGAACCTAGTTAAGTTTAAGGGCAAAAACTGTCTTCTTGAAAATTCCATTACTCGGTTCTACAGCAAGAGGAGGAAAAGTTAGAAGCTTGTGAAGTTCACCAACTTAATAAGACCCTTTGAGCCAACACAAGTTGCTGTTGGCATGAATAACTTACAGGCAGGGATACTATTAGTTCTTCCTTGGTTATCTAAGTTTCTTCTCTCTGGTCTCTGTTGTGGCGCATCTGTCAGTGGCCACAATCACAGCCTCTTTAATGTTTCACTGTTATAGCTCAACAGCCTAGGTTTAGTTCCCTTTCTTGGGGTATTTAAAACAGAATTATGAATTATTAAATTTAAATGCTTAGCAAGTACAATAAAGTGGTCTTTTTGGTACCTCACATGCAGCTCCTTCCTTGGAAGTACTTAGCACCCTGTCTGGGTGCCTCTCAGCATCTTCCCAACACTGAGTTCCAGCCTGTGACAAGGACCCACTCTGCCACCCTACGCTAATTCGCCAACTGTGCATACTTTGGCTGTTCGTGAGAAACAAAGAGAGATGTCTTCATTATGGTTTTAGCCTAAACAAAACTCCAACTTCCTATTAAAAATATTTAATAATATCAACAGGGTGTTAAAAACTGTCAGCAGGGAGCATAGTCAATTAGATGCTGCCACCATGCCTCCCTCTGTGCCTCAGTGCAAACATTTCTCATCTTCATAGTTTTTCTGAAGCCCCAGACTCTCATCCCAATCAGCCCCCACCGCAACTCCACAAAAGATGACATCACTGTAAGGCTCACACCAGCATCCGCCAAGGGAAGAGGAGGTTTGCCTTGGGAAGATGGGAATGCAAGCATTTGCTTTAGGACTCATGTGGTAATGGAGAGAGCCCCACCTTAAGATGCTGGCATTTCTTGCACTGTGCCACTATTTATTAGGTACTAATAAGGTAGACCCACATTGGGAGACATTAGTGGGCTTCCCAATAAACTGAAGACATTGTACTCATTCTCAAGTGTCTTGTGCAAAAGTTTTCAAACAGTTTTAGCTTTCAAAATGCAAACAAACAAAAACCCATGTGGTGATATATTGTGTACCCCAATATATTGTGTACTCTAATAAACTTATCTGGGGATCAGAGGACGGAGCCAGCCATTAGATTAGACACAGAAGCCAGGCAGTGGTGGCACATACCCTTAATCCTATCACACGGAAGGCAGAGATTCATCTGGATCTCTGTGAGTTCAAGGTCACACTGGAAACAGAGCCAGGCAATGGTGGTACACACCTGTAATCCCAGGAAGTAATATGGCAGGACACAGAAAGGTATATAAGACGTGAGTAAACAAGAAGTCTTGTTCTTGAGACTGAGGACTTCGTAGAGGTAAGAACTAGCTGGCTTATTCTCCTCTTTTCTGATCTTTCAGCTTTTACCCCAATATCTGGGTTTATATTAATAAAACTGTTTAGCAATTCGTTGTTACTAACTCAGGAGTTCCAATCCTAATTTCAAGCACCACATTTCTCCCCTTTTGCTTCAGAGAACGACTTAAAAAAAAAAGCATGTAAAAGAAACTGGTTCAGCAAAAAAGAAGCACAATGTTTTAAGGAATGAGAACTATCAATCCCAACATCTGCCGGAATCTAACATCAAAAAATTTCAAGACAACAAAACAAAACAAACAAAAAAAGAACAACCAAACTACAGTGATGCACAGCTGTACCTCACCAACCAGAATTTCCAACGTTTATTCTTCAGAGGCCTTCCCCAAGGGAAATCAAGCCCACACCTGCATCCCCAGCTTAACTAACTGTGCAGGCAGCTACTTCATGGACCCACAGCAAAACTAACTATGTGATATTCCACAGTCCCCTCAGCAATTCCATCACTGAGGGGGGGGGGAAGCACCATGACCTTTTGCTAAGTCAAGTCGGCAGCTGTGCATGAAGGGAACCACGTGCCCCCCCCCCCACACTGGGCCTAATTCGATCATACCAAGCGATTGCCTCACTGATGGTGCAAACTAATGAGAATGGCCAAAAGTATCACTTGTGCCAGGATGCCAAGTAAACCCACCAACCAGTACTGCTCAGTTATGTCAAACAGCCGTGGGGCTTGTAGTACTAAGAAAAAGAAACCACCAAATAAAAAACAATAGTACTTAGTGATTTCACCTCTGCTCTGAGATAACACTGCTATTAAATAATTCCAGAATGCTGTCCTTCCCAGTGGCTACTAACTTCCATCCCGGCTCTGTATGATACCTTGGCAGTAGGCACAATGCTGAGTTTAGAATAGCTTTGCTACTATGGCTTTCCAAATGAAGCAACTCCCTCTTCCTTACTGGGTGCTCATATGCCCAGTCTTACGTGTATGACTTTCCCTACCTGTCAGGGGGAGGTCTTTGCATTCCAAGTGCCTCTCCATGTTTCACTGGCACTATGACCTAAGCACAGCAGGCACTTGGTAGACATGATGTCATACTGTCTCTTTCCAGCTCCACCAGTCTTCCCACACTCCTCCACCCCTGCGACTCATTTAGTGGTTCACAAACTGCATTACTCTGAAGTCATGGAAAAGAGTGACCAATGTGGCTTCTGGTAAGAATCACATCACTCTTCCCTGCCCCCCCCCCCCACACACACAAAGAAAGAAAAAAGAAAGAAAGCCATTAAATTCCAACAGAAGTCAGACAGGATTGTACAGCAGAATTCACTCACTAGGCTATATAGGGTCATCGAATAGTTCCTGATACACAAATTCAGTGTGTAATCTTAACTTAGATTCACAGTTCAGTTCTGCCAAAGTGATTTGTTCATGTAGAAGTTTACATTGAAGGACAAGGGCTCCAAAGAGTTCCTTTTCTTCTTTGTATATGAAGTGAAATCCTTGTTCTCTGGGATCCAAACTGATGCATAGAGACACTGAGCAAGCTGAGAAACAAGAGACCTTTCCACACCTATGACCACCTTCCTTACACTCTGTGAGCAGTGCCCAGAATGGACACATGGAGGCCATCAGTGTGACATTAACACCACTCTCTTCTCTTCGGATAAACCTCAATTGTCTGGCCATTAAAACCTCAGAGCTAAGAAATGTGGTGATATATAGTATACTCTAATAAAATTTGCCTGAAGATCAGAGACCAGAACAAGCCACTAGATTAAACATAGAGGCCAGGCAGTGGTGGCACACACCTTTAATCCTAGCATTCGGGAGGCAGGGATCCATCTGGATCTCTATGAGTTCAAAGTCACCCTGGACTACATGAGATTGACTCAGTCTAGGAGAGAAACAGAGCCAGGCAGTGGTGGCACACACCTTTAATCCCAATACTTGGGAATCACACGCTTTTAACCCCAACACTTGAGATCTCATGCCTTTGCCTAGGAAGCACACACACCTTTAATCCCAACTAAAAAGGAAGTGATGACTGGGTGGAGAAAGGTATATAAGGCATGAGGAGATAGGAACCGGAGCCTTTTCAGACTGAGGAGTTGGTGAGGTGAGATGTGGCAGTGGCTTGTTCCTTTATCTCTCTGATCTTTCAGCATTTACCCTAGTATCTGGCTCTGGTTTTTTTGTTTGTTTTTTTTATCAAAAGACCATTTTAGGATTTGTGCTACAAAGAAAGTCTATATTCTAAGAAATTTGGATTAAAGTTTTGGCTCCTGATACCTTCCACTATAAAAGCAATGGATGCTCAAACAGTAATTCAGAAGCTCATAAAGATACACAGAACGTCCACATTCTGAAGTGCCTTGAGGGGGTACAACCTGGGTCTCGGGCAGCCTCTGAAGCTACTAAACCAATCCCTTTCTGTGGAGATTGTCACTGCCATACACTATTCTCTGTCCCCTAGATGCTTAGTGATCTGTTCAGACACTAGCTTAAGTGTCAGCTTGCCCCTTAAGCTCTGACCACCCTCCCCCTTCCAGTCCGCTCAAGAGAAAACAGTGTTTTGTTTTTTATGGTTTTTTTTTTTTTCTGTAGGTGCCTTGTAGCTGCACATGAACACCACTGCCCCCATCACCAGCAACCAATTCTTTCCAAGTGCCACTCAAGATAAAAAAAAAAAAAAAAAATCCAACCTCTTTGCCTACTGCTGGGCTGATTTCACAACTTTCTGTCTCCTGAAAACATGTCTTTGTTTTCTTTTCAGGTCTGTAACTGTATTAAGCACAAGGCTCGAGCACTGCTTCAAAATATCTTCCTTGCTTTGGAGGTGGGGTGGAACACAGCTTCTGCTATTTATGGTGTCAAAGAAGTTCTGTTTACCCTATTAACAAAATCAACAACTGGACTCCATGGCACACTAAAAATGTCTGCGGCCCACTGCACCACCCTTGCTGGGAAAAAGAACACGCCAGGAAAACAGGCCCAAGGCAGGACAGTGCCTCAGAAACAGTCATGTGTCTTCGTTAGGGTTTCTACTGCTGTGATCAAACCCCTCGACCAAAAACAAGTTGGGGAGAAAAGGGTTTATTTGGCTTACCCTTCCACGTGTCATCTGTCATTAAGGAAGTCAGGACAGGAACTCAAGCAGGGCTGGAACCTGGAGGCAGGAGCTGATGCAGAGGCCATGGAGGGGGGCTGCTTACTGGCTTGCTCAGCCTGCTTTCTTATAGAACCCAGGACCACCAGCCTAGGGATGTCCCACCCACAATGGGCTGGGCCCTCCCCTATCAATCACAAATTAAGAAAATGCCCTGTAAGCTTGCCTATAGCCTGATCTTATGGAGGTATTTTCTCAATTTAGGCTCCCTCCTCTCAGATGACTCTAGCTTGTGTCAAGTTGACATAAAACTAGCTAGTATACTAAATGTATATGATATATAACTTTCACTAACTGTATATAATATATAACTTTCTATGAGATGCATGCCCAACTCTCATTGCTGGAATTCACCTAAACCCAAGTTTTCTGTTTTACAAGAACAAACCATTTTTAGGTCTTGTGCTTGACCCAGGCAGGTATTAAAGGGAGTAAAAGCTAATTGCTCATTGGTGTACTTGTCTACCTGTGCTGGTGAGCTTTCTTAAGTGTTTATCTCTGTGAGCTGGTCTACATTGCTTAGTGGAAGGGCATGTACATGTTAACACGTTCCCCAACACTCCTAAAAAGGTAACACCACCTTCATAATCTGGCAGGGATGCCTGTGGAAGGCTGACTTGTTTCAGAAGTGTGCGACAGGCACCTGATACATGCTTTCTGGTGGGACCCTGCTGCAGAATTAGAGGTTCTATCGTGTAGAGGGGAATGCCTGTAAGTCTAAACCCTTGAGTGCTCACCTCCATTCATGTACAATAGAACACACTCAAAAAAGGGAGCAGACATGAGTTTGCTTAGTACCCACTCGGAGGTGTGAACAGGCAAGCTCGCCAGCAACCCCAAAAGGCAGGAGAAGGAAGTGCTGTGGAGACACGCAGAGTCTTCCTTCTTAACGCTTATCAACAGACCCAGTAACTATTGATGCAGGATCAATATCAGCAGTGCTCAGGTCCTGGAGAACGCTCCAGAAAGTCTCTAAATATATTTTATACTTTCAAGGAACAAACACATCTCTGGTTCCCAACCAGGATTTGTTACTAAGGAATAACTCTGAAGAGGTGTTTCTCTACGGTCCATTTGGAGTGTGCATTGCCTTCGGAAACTCTGTGCTCTGCTGCCTGTTTCCCTTGGCCCTGTCCTAACACCTGCAGACATCTGCAGACACTAGCACCCCACAGATAGCAAATCACAAGCTTATTTCATGTCCATTGGACTTCAAACACAAATCGACTTTATCTTGGAAACTAAACAAAGCGCTACAGAGATCTGAGTTCTTTGGCTCCTACCTCATACTAAGTTTTGAAAACTCGTAGTTTTAACAAAAGACAGGCACAGATAAATCCAAGAGATTTACTACAACAACAAACAAAACACAGCATTTTACCCAACCTCCACGTCAGGCCATTGTGTGCATTTCAACCGCCTATCTGGTGTCTTTGTTCTTGAGCCAGATGGAACTTTAGCATGTCTGTGCTGTCTACCATCCAATCTTCCCCAACCCTCAGGAAGTCAGGGCTTCTAGAACTGTCCAGGGCGCTGACAGTGATTCCCAAGGCTCCAGTTGCCCATGCTAATGCTAGCCCAGGAACCAGCCACTTGGCCCCAGGTCAGGGTATTTATTTGTTGTTCTAGTTGTAATTACTTTTCATATACTAGAGATTTCTTTTTTGATATAAGAATTATTATCAAGCAGTGAATTCTTCACCTATTGAATGTACAAACTCTGTGCTATAATTAGGCAAATATGCAAATGTCAAACTCTATATTAACCCTCAAGCTTCTGGTGAAACTTCTTTCCTTCCTCTGAGAGGTAACTATCATGTTGCCCACGTCATTTGTAACTTCATCTGGGCAGAGAAGAGAACATAGATATTATGTAACAGCAATAAATTCTGAATAACATGTGGCTAGGGCATATTACAGATTATCTTGAAAAGGGTAGCAGAAAATAATTTGTTTATCTACAACACATACCTAGGGGCTTTCTCTTGAAGGAAACAAAATGAAGAAGAGCTTGCACCTGGCTTTTCTCCTTGCAAGATAGAAATATTCACTTCTCCAAGTTCTAGACTCTTTCTCGAAAAGATCAATTTTTGGGCACATCTTAAAAATGAAACCGAACTTATTTAATGACAAGAAAATTATCCTAAAAAGTTATTCTTTCAAACATGTACACAGCTAACCCACAGCGTGGGTCATTGTGCTCATTCAATCAGTTCTTGGACCTCAAGCCTCCTCAGAGGCCTCAGAATAAAGTGGTTTTGGGAAGACATAAAATGATTTCCCAACAAGCTGTTAGGACTCCAGCAAGTGCACATGAGCAATCCCTCCACTCCAAGGAGTTCTTGGCAGGAACCACTTGTCTTTTTTTTTTTTTTTTTTTTAATAATGGGAAGAGGAAAATTCAAGCCAAAATGAAAAAAATCACACTAACAGAAACTTAATTTCTCATGAAGAAACAAAGAAGTACAAAACATTGGCCCCAATTTCTCTTCTAAGAACAAGCAGGAAGATTACCCATCATCCCTTCAAGACTTCAGTAAGCACATCAACTCTAAAGACTCAAATCTAATCAGAACTGAACTTCCCCAGAGAAGGCTTTTCACTCAACAACAAAAGAATTTATAGGAATTAAAACATTCAATGACACCCCATAAACTCAAGAAAATCTGTGACAGAAAAGTCTATGGATTTACACTACAATGTCCTATTCTTTAAACTGGTTCTTTAGTGTTGATTTATGGTACAAAAGCACTAGTATCCCCATTTTACAGATAAGGAAATCAAAAGTTGACACTCTGATCTAGATTAAGCATACTTTGATTGTTTATATTGGCTACCAACTGGATAGGCTATAGCTTAGAGACAAATTCCTGGACATGGCCAGGCATCTGTGAGAGAGTTTCTACATTGAGTTAACTGAGCTAGGACAACACTCTAACCACCAAACAAACAAAAACAAATAAACAGGG
>CABHPQ010167499.1:19723-41157 GCA_902168405.1 Peromyscus aztecus
CGCCCCTTCCTCTCCTAAGCTGCCTTCACCAGGTACTTTGTCCTAATGGTTAGAAGAGTAATCACTACAGACACGTATTCCTCAGGGCCTTGAGCAATGGTCCTCAACCTTCCTGATGCTGCCCCTTTAATACAGTTCCTCATGCTGGGGTGACCCCAGCCATAAAATTATTTTCATTGCTACTTCATAACTGTAATTCTGCTGCTGTTATGAATTGTAATGTAAATGTTTGCTGTGTAGAATATCTGATATTCAACCCCTGTGAAAGGAGTCATGACCACAGGTTGAGAACTACAAACCTAGAGTATACTGCTTAGGAGACCTCATTTCCTGCTGCAGTATGGCCATTGGTGAACTAGATATATAGAATGTTGACCACATTGCTGGTCCTTAGTCCCCTCAGGTTCGAGGCAGATCCTTGTCTCTATTTCCAGAAGCTACTCTTTACCTTTTTTAGACTCCATCCAAGTCTTTTGCCAAATCTCAGAAATAGCTTCATAAAGGCAAATATATTATTAGGTCAACAACTGAGAAAACATTATGCTCTCTGCAATGGTTCAAAACGACTTTTTAATCAATCCTTCAGGGAAGGTTGAGAAGTGAAAGTTTCAGATTATCTTATAAACTATACAATTCCTATTCCAATTAAAAGGCTTACAGGTAAAAAGTTAAAAAAAAATCATAGAAACCTAGGAAGTAAGGAAGAAAGGCAGCCAGGCAAGCTGGCCAAATGTTTATAGTCAGCCGAGTTTAAGTATAAATGTATACGCTAAAAGTAAATTGAAGTACATATGCAATGTATTGTTGCCTGGCCTTTTGGCTAAAATCCTGTGTGGAAAAGATACAAAGTGTAAGTACTAAGCATAAGAGGATGGGAGTAGCCAAAATTAATAACCAGTGCAATGGATTTCATGGGGAAAAGGTGCTACTAGGGATGAAAAATGGATGATTGCCTATAATCAAAGAGTCAATGTCTCAAGAACGCAGCAGTCATAAAGGTATGTATGTCTATAAACAGGACATTAAAATATATAAAGCAAAGCTAGATAGACCCAAAGGAAGACATGACAATTCCAACTATTGCAGAAGGATTTTAATCCCCCTCTTAGGAGGAGCTACAAGAACTTGAACAAAGACCTATAACTTTTTCTAAAGGGTCCAGTTACTAACAATGTATCAAAAACAAAACAAAACAACAACAATAACAATAACAAAAATCCCAGTGACAGATGACACATTAAAAGGTGAAGGAGGGGCTATGTTCTAGTAAAATTTATTCATAAAAGCAAGCAGTGGGGTAGATTTTGTTTACAAGCTAAATAAGGACTGCTTAACTAACAATAGCAATATAATGCTTTTTAACTAGAAAAGATACTTTAATAGATATGAAAAACACTGCCAACCAACCACAACTTGCAAAGGTACTATATCCTATATCATAAGAATAGACTAAGAGGCATTCTTGTGACATTTATGTGGAGGGCTAGGACATAGGTGCAGCGGACTGTCTGACCACAGCAGAGTTAAATTTAAAATTAGCAGTATCAAGATAGCTAAGAAACTACCAGATGCTTGGAAAGTAAATCAGCCTTTTCCAAGTAACACAGGTATCAAACAAGAAGTCATGAGGAAATTAGATAATATTTTGAATTGAATAACAGGAGTAAAACAGCACAAAATTTGTGGGACAAAGTTACACAGTGCTTAGAGGACTGTCTAATGCCTTCTGTGTTAGATTAGGACGAAAGCAGCCATGACCTGACTCCTTAAGACAGGAGCCCAAGAAGAGCAAACTAATGCTAAGGGAAGGAAATAACAAAGAACACAGATCAACAGAAGTGGAACAAGACTAAGACAAATATCAACAAAGAAAAAGGTTTCAAATGATCAGTAAAACTATGCAGGCTCTGGACAGACTATGAAGAACAGGAGAGACCAAGAACATATCACCAAAGTCGGGATTAAAGAGGAGATATCACCATAAACCCTACTAATGATAGACAGTGACTCTTGTGGATGCTCTGTGAGCACAGATTACACAATTTAGAGAAAAGTGAACAAGTCATTGAAAGACATAAATCACAAGATTAATGAATGCAAGACAGAAAGTTGAAGATACCTATATTAAAAGGTAATTACACCTCCCTCTATACGTGTATATAAATTATAGGCCCAGAAAAAAAACCAATAAAACCTTACCCAAATTATCCCAGAAAGGGGGGAAGAGAGAGCACCCCTGACAGAATACCCTAAAGCCAGATATTAATCACTCCAAAGCCAAACATGATAAACATCTTGCAATAGAAGAAACGTCAAATGCAAAACTCTTTAACAAGTAAAAACTTTAACAAACAGAAGAAAACAGTATATAAATACAACATGGTCACTAGGATGGAAGTTTAGTTTAATATCCAAAAAGAAATCATATGATTCATCATTATTATAGAATATATATGGACATGGGTGGAGAGATGAATGTACGGAGGAAGAAATGTGAAATAAATGTGATGCTTCAACACACACACACACACACACACACACACACACACACACATATTGTATAATCTTCAAATCAGGGTAGACATATCAGTCTCCTCAAATATTATTTCTTTAAGGTTGGAATATTCAAAATCCTTTCTTTTATATCTGTACAATACACAGTACATGTTCATCATCTACAGGGACTCAGTAGAGAACAACAGATTACCAGAACTCAACTCTTCTAGCCAGCTGTAACTGGTACCCACTGACTAACCTTTCTGTTAACCTCTAACCTCTAGAATATTTCTTTTAAATCATATTGTCATTTCAATAGACACAGAAAAAGTATTCTTCAAACTTCAATGCTCATTCTTTGTTTAAAAAAATTTGTGGGAAAATAGAAAAATTTCTCAATCTGCCTAAATATAACTACAAAAAAAGCAAACATCTAAAAATTTAAAAATTAGTCTTGAATGTCTCCTGCTTTCTGCTTAAGATCAGGACCACACAAGAGCATCCTTCTTTGCTGCTGTTGTTGTTTTCCAGGCTAGACTTGAACTTGCTATGTACCTGAGGATGGTCTTGAACTCCTAATCTTCCTCTGCCTCCTACTGCAGGCCACTATGTCTGGCCTTATGAATCTCTTTTCTTTTATTCAGGCTTGTGGTGAAAGTCATTCTATGACATATTAGAAAGATCTTAAGTTACAAGGCTAATGGATAATATTTATTTAAATTAGCAATAAAGGAAATGAAAACATTTTCATGCTTATATTTAAAGATCCATGTATTTATTTTTAAACATGTGTATGAATGTGTGTGGCCATGAGTGCAGACCAGACGCATCGGATCCCTTGGATCTGAAGATACAGGTAATTGCAAGCCAACTGAAGTAGGTACTGTGACTGAACTCAGATCCCTTGCAAGAGCAGTATGTGCTTTTAAGTGCTGAGCAACTCCTCCAGCCTTCACACTTGCATTTATAAGAGCATAAAATCCCTTAGGAATAAATGAAAGATGTGCATGACATGTACACTGAAAATAATAAAACTTACAAAGAAAAATCAAAGGCTGTCTTAGTTAGCGTTTTATCGCTGTGGAGAGACACTATGACCACGTCAACTCTTTTAAAGGAAAACATTTAATTGGGGCTGGCTTATAGTTTCAGAGGTCTAGTTCATTATCATCATGGAGGGAAGCCGTGCGCAGGCAGACACGGTGCTGGAGAGATAGCTGAGAGTCCTATATCTGGATCTGCAGGTATTAGGGAGACAGAGTAACACTGGGCCTTGCTTGGCCCACCCCCCATCCCCCACCCCCTTCCTCCAACAAGGCCACACTTACTCCAACAAGGCCACACCTCCCAAGAGTGCCACTCACTATGAGCCATTTTTATTCAGACCACCACAAAGGCCATCTCCCTATGGCCATGAGTCTGGTCTGTTCCAAGCTGCAGGGAGGGAGGCATCCTCTCACTACACCTCCACCCATCTTCTCTAGCACAAATCCCTATTCTCTGGGAACTTGCCTCCCAGCTCTGAGATGGCCTGGTTAGAGCAGCCTGACACATTCAGTTCACAAGCTTCTCTCTGTCCTACAACCTTTCTCTATGGCAACCTGGAGCTGCAGACAATCATAGGTTGTGAGCTGCCTGCTGTGCATGCTGGGAGCCCAACTCATATCTTCTGCAAGAGTAGTATGCACTCTTAACTGCTGAGCCATCTCTCCAGTACCCCAAACTTGAACTTTTGATAAAATGAAAAATTTACTGCTTTGTGCATGTCCACACTGAATGAGAAAAATACTTCATAGGACAACTCGATAGAGCTTATCATATGAGTATTCATTATCTATACTATAACTCTGTGACGGGGATTTCTAAAAATCCCACATTGCTACAATCTGCCTCCGAAGTCACCAAAGTCTCAACATGCATTTTATCAAATTCATGTGTAGATTACCTCCTTTTAAAAGGAAATGGTATTCAGGTAGCTTACAGTGATCACCAACCATGTTTATCAGTGAAGGTCATCCTTTGTGTTAGGAACATGGGAGACAGAAATCAGAGAGAGCCTTGCACCTCCATGAACAGCTATTTTTCCCTGAAAGGTCACCACAGTGGCACAATGGGCATCTGACCAGTGCTGTGCTGGGTACCTGGATGGCTGGTGAGGGCAGGTGGAAGCAAGTGCTGTCTACTCAAGAGACAGGATCCACCAATGGGCTCTTTAACCATTTCCTCCCCATTTACCATTTGTTTCCATAGCTTCTAATGGGGGTTTCAAGTCATGGACGCTCTGTTGATTGACCATCATTCTAATCACAGTTGAGTCTCATGTTTTCTGTCTGACTAAAATTCTGAGTACTGTAGAGCCAGAATAATGGCCACAGATCTCATCCTCACTACTCAAAGTGTCCTCTCGGGTCAGCAGAGTGCACATTAGCTGACAGCCTATTAGATAGATACTTGGGTTTCATCCTGATCTCAAATTCAGAGCCTGAATCTTCAGGAAATCTCTTGGGATTTGTGCATATGAAAGATGAAGTTCAGTTACATGGAGAGACAACTGGTAGCAATGGAAACTAAGAGTTTTACCACAGAACTGAGCTCAACAACAAACACTATGTCTGAGCAAACTATTGTTTTCAGTGTGTGCCAAAGCTGCTGCTTATGTGTGACCTTGGGTAAGTTATATTACCCTTTTGAAGAAAAGGTCTTAAAAAGTGTTGTGTGAGGTGGCTGGAGAGATGGCTCAGAGATTAAGAGCACTGACTGCTCTTCTAGAGGTCCCGAGTTCAATTCCCAGCAACCACATGGTGGCTCACAACCATCTGTGGTGAGATCTAGTGCCCTCTTCTGGCCTGCAGTCATACATGTTGTATACACA
This sequence comes from Peromyscus aztecus, assembly GCA_902168405.1. Classification (NCBI taxonomy): domain Eukaryota; kingdom Metazoa; phylum Chordata; class Mammalia; order Rodentia; family Cricetidae; genus Peromyscus; species Peromyscus aztecus. Next base: position 25,092 of record CABHPQ010167499.1, read on the forward strand.
ACAAATAAATAAATCTTTAAAAAAAAGTGCTGTGTGAGGATAACATATGCAAAGGATACCCAGCTGAGTGCCTGGCACACGCAAAGTACTCTGCAGATGTTGGCTATGGGTAGTTTACTTTCACTGGTATGCTTTTAGACAGAGGGAGGGGATGGCACCCAGACCAAAATATCTGCTATTAGAGAAAGCCTAAGTAGGTTGTTAGGAGCAGCACAATGAGCCATTGAGTAAAACACCAGGTGTGGAAGTTGTCTCTTCAAGCAGAAAGGCGAGTAGACAGTCATTAGGAAGCTGGGGGGGCTGGGTGCACCAGCCTAGAAGGAGCAGTGAAGGAGGGCTGCAGCTGGTGCCAGAGATCAACCACAATAAAGCAGAAGGCAAGGCAGCTGGTCCAAATAAGGAGAAGTAGTCTGAAAGGTGGGGATGGTGGCAGCTGACCCTAGCCTGCTTGTCTCTGTAGAGACCACAGGCACCAGGCACACTCCTGGGACTCAGGTAGGTGCCAAGGGTATATGCACTATTCCTTTTACCTTCCGGTCTAAACTTCAGAATTGCTCACAATATTCTGTGTCCACCTTTGCTTCTCTGTCTTGTGATCTGTCCCTTTCCCTGCTTTCTACTCCTTCCATAGTAGTCATGGATGAAGACGGGTCGCCACCAATTCTGTGGGATGGGGAAGGCCCCTAGACCAAGCTGAGCAGACAGACAGACCAGACAGATACTGCAGGCTGGAGAAAGGCTCATCTGTGGGAGACTGGGAAGTAGGGGTTGGTATAGAATTGTAAAAAAAACAGAGGAATAGGCCTCCTTTAAAAAAAGAAGTACTAAAATATTTTTTAAACCATGACAGAGATTGTGTTGTTTTTCATTTATTTGGTCAGAAGCTATGTAGAGATGGATGGATGGATGGATGGATGGATGGATGGATGGATGGATGGATGGATGGATGGATGGATGGGCAGACAGACAGAGAAACAGTAGGTTTAGTCATTTACATGTCTTTAAGGAACTCAGAATCCCATTTCTTTTGATAATGATGTTAATGCAGTACGGACCATCTTTTATTGCCTGTATCTCAGGAAAAGTTTTCTTGTCCTTGCCAAACAACAGGGCATCATTGAGAAGCTCCATGGGCAGCAGGCTCCCTCAGCAAGGGGCCATTTGTGGGAGCTGCCCTATATCCCAAGGACAAGCTTGCGAAATGCCAGCTGAACTGAAGCCTTGGCTTAGAAGCACACTGGCAGACACAAGCACACCTTTCCACCAGCCACAGGCAGCCAAGAAACTACCACAGGCTTGCTAACTAAAGGACCCTGAGAGGCTCCTATAGAAGCCCTGCAGCTCCAGAGTGGGGGAAGAAACGGACATGCAGAGAATGCATCTTACATACTTCCTATGAAAATGTTTGCTTATAATAGTGCCCCTCAAATCCCACAGGAAATAAGCCCCTCCTCCTTCAAAATAACATAAAATACCCCCCCCAATGTGATTGAGTCCATGCTATTTCCAGCACCTTTAATCCTGCAGAAGTGCTCTGGGATGGACAGGCTGCTCTAGCGTGGAGCAGAGTGAGCTTGGGACAAACAGTGTCGGGGTGTGTTGCTGTTAACCTCAGTAAGTGGTTCTGTTGTCAACGCTGTCCTGCTCTGGGTGGCCTCGGGGCCATGGCCTCCCCTCAGTAGGTAACAGTAGCATGAGACACTGGGGCAGAAAGGTCCCCAGATGGACTCCAGTGTTAGGCAAGGTAGCAAGGCAGTGCTAGTGGCTGTAGAACTTAGGGAACCTGGAGGAAACCCCAATACCTGTCATGGCTGTGGGGGTGCAGAATGAACTTGTTTGTGAACACATGGGGAACAGCCCCAACAAGTACACTAAGATATCTGAGAATATTTCATTTCAACAGTAAGTTGAAACAGTCTCACTAACAGAAACTTCCAGTCTCCGTGCCAGTTCCTACTGACACAGCACTTTGTGCCCCTCCCATTCTGCTCAAGGATTTCTGCTACTTCCAGGTAGCATTTCGGACCCTGTAAGCCTAATGCCAACACCCTAAACGTTCCTTTGTGCAGGGAGGGAGAAGACTGGCTTCCCTCCCCGTTACCCTCCATTAGGGTAGACACAGCAGTGCCCAACACAGTTTGGGAAAACACACCTTTAATCTTTGACAGCCAGGCAGGCCATCAGGTTATCATTGTCCCTGGAACACGGCCCCAGATAACTGGAATTCTGGTCTCTGCTCTGTGCTCAGAGTTCCCACTGCTTTTAATTCCAGCCAAATTGAGATGGGCTTTTTGCACACACTATCCCACTAGACATCAAGACCCCTCCAGACATAATACAGACCTGGAATGGAATCCTTGTCAGCAGACACAGTCACACTTTCGGTGACATTGGTTAGACTTTTGTACAGCCCATCAAGGGTCGTGATAGTCCTGTAAGCCAGGTATTAATAAAATGTACACCAGGATAAAAAGTTTGTTCTTGGGGGTCTGAATGCCAGAGACTAACTCGAACACGTTTAATGGAAGTTGTCAAATATATACTCAAAGGGCGCAGACACATTCCAAACACTATCTGTATGTCAAGGGCAGTATTATGTCCTTCATTCTTCCAGAGAGTGTTTGATATTCATTTCTCCATTTCACTGTGGGGACACTGCAGCTCTCTGACATCAAATCACTTGCTGAAGATCAAAACAATAGTAAGAAGAAGAGTCAGGACTCAAAACACAGACCTGCTAATTCCCAAGCCTTTTTACTCCCTGACACAATGCCGTTCTCCACAGGAACAAGGTCTGGTGAATCTAGACCAGAGTGCACAGGTGTCTGAGCTTTTGTGTGTGTGTGTGTGTGTGTGTGTGTGTGTGTGTGTGTGTGTGTGTGTGCACTCACGGCCATGCAAAGACGCATACTCCTGACCAATTCTAGGGACTGTGGATAAGCTAACAGTCAGGCACTGTGAGAATAAGCACCTTTAACTAGGTCATTCTTAATTTAGAACTGGGGCAAAATAGACATGACACAAGTCAACTTAACTGCCACTTTAATTCTTTTTTTAAGATAAAGTCACATAAAATGGAAGAAGCTGAGACTAAAACTGCGGGCTTAGCTCTGATCTGGAGGGGAACGTGGCCATGCTTTGAGCCATAGCTCCTTTGGTGGGGGCTACAGCATAGGCCACATGGCCCAGTTGCCACTGCTTTTGGTAGCATGAGCAGGTCTGAGAGTGGTGGGGTGGGATTTGGTCAGCAAGAATCGGTGGCTATTGTTTGAAGCCACCGAGCTTCAGTGAGGTTTGTTACACTGTATTACTGAGGCATTAGCTGACAGCTACAGGCTCACCTTTGGAGTCATAACCAGACTGGGAGAGTTAAGGCTTCCTTAGACCCTTTTCACAGATAACAGACTAACTGCTCTGCTTATGTTTTTCTTTTTCCAAAGTCCCAGATGAAAAGATCTGACTCTACTTAAAACTAGCTTTTCCTGAGCAGGGTGTAAGGGTCTTCCTATTTAGCACTAACCAGCCCAGTACTCGCTAGGCAGCCTGGACTGACCTCAAGGCAGTGACAATCCTCTTGCCCTAGTCTCTCAAGGGCTAAGATTACAAGCATGTACATCCACGCCTGACTTAACTAGTTTCACTTTTTAAAGATGTTAAAAAAACAATTCAGTTCTTTCATTTAGAGAAATATAGAATAGAAAATGCTAAGTTTCAAAAGAAGTATCCAAATGCAATAAATGGGATGTTTCCAAGCAAAGGTAGTCCGCAAGTGTGTATTGTCAAAGAAAAACATAAAATAAAACAAGCAGGCATCAGTGGTCCAAAGACCCTTCAGTTCTCCGTGCTGAGTACAGAAGCTACCACGATGCCTTGAAGACTCCAGGGTGCTCTGAGGCTCACTCCTAGTTGTGGAGAAAAAGAAGGGAGTCGGGGGCTCCCTGCATCAACACCTGTGAGGAGCCACCTGTCTGGTGTCTACACGGTCAGGCTCCCTAGGGCTCTGCTCCAGAGAACAGAGTGAAGACGCCGAAGTGGGGATGAAACGAGAATCCCACAGGGGGGCAAATCAGAGGATGTCGGTGACCAGGGAGGACCCAATGGAGCCCAGGGAAATGGAAAAGTGGACACTCTGCGAAGGGAAGGGGTCTGTGGAGGAGACGGTCACTCCAACAAGAGGCAAAGTGGCCAGTGAAAGAAAATGTACCATGAAGCCTGAGGACCCTATGGGCGTCTGTTCCCAGGGAGTAATGAAGAAAGTTGGCTTTCTCTTGCTACATTGTAACAAATTGCCACAGACTCAGCAGCTTACACACCACCTCCCTAACTATCTCCAGGTTCCTAAGTTAGAAACACAACATAGATTAGCTTGGTTCAGAGCTCAGAGTCCCACATGGGTGAAATCCAGGGTTTTTTGTCTGTTTTTTTTTTTCCTCTGGGGTTTGAGATTCTCTTCAATATCCATCCAGTCTCTTGGCTAAACACTGAGGCCTTGCTGTTAAAGAGTTTTCTTGCTATATGTCCCACTCTTACCACAGCATGGTAGTTCATTTCTTCAAGGCCAACAGAGTCAACAATGTCTACAGGCTCTTAAGGATGCGTCGGATTGAGACCTACCCAGACAATCTCCCATCAGATTAAAAGACAAGAAGCCTACAGAACAACTACAAATGCCTTCATCTTTACCACCTGAAGCAATTTGTAATGGAAGGGCCTGGCATACAGTGTCCCAAGATCCCTTTCACTGTAAGGAGAGAGGACTGGCCACAGTATGCACATAAGACAGTAGAAACCATCTTCCAAGTGAGCCCAGAACTTCATGAAGACATCAGAAAGGGTAAGCAATAAAACATGGAAGAAATTCCTGTTAAGGTGGAAGGTTAGAGGCCCCCTTACTGTGATACAGTGAAGAAAAAAAATAACCAGGATAATAAATAACTGGTCTTGTTCCTATAAGGATAAGCCAGATGAAAGCTTCCCCAAGAACCAGGCAAGGGCAGCCGCAAAGCCAGTGCCCACATACATCATGTGACTCATGTTAAGATCCATCCACCAATACTGGAGCATTGCATGAACAGGCAGCTAGAGAAGGGTAGGCATGGGCTGCAGAGGCCTAACCATGAACTAAACACACCATGGGTAGACAGACGTAGGATACCAGCGTAGGCTGTCCAGATGTGCTAGAGAGTGTGATGTGTGAGCCTGAAGCTCTGATTCTCCACATCATGACCTGGGCAAGCAGCAGTGCCAGATCCCAGAAGTCCCCCGGTGAACACAGTTGCAGGTGTATGAGAACCACCTAATCCCCAACAACAGAAGTGGCCTGATTGTACACCAGAGGGAGACTGTGGAAGCAGATACCAGAGAAGCATCCAGAGCCCTGGTAAGACGAACATTCCAGACAAAAACAATCACTCAGGTGTGGTCACATCACTACCTCAGGTTTACAAGCTCAAGCAGAGGGAAGTGTGACCATCCAGTACACATGGAAATTTCTGCAAAAGCGACAGTCCATGCTGCAGGCTGGGAAAAACCCAAGAATAGCTAACATACCAGCAACTGAGCAGAAACTCAACTCAAAAGGTGATGTTTAATCTCCACTGCGACTCCGAATTCCCACAAGCCTGGTGTTGCAGGTTCGAGCCATGGTCACAGTGTCTCATCAGCACAGGTTGTTTCATGAAGCTTCACGGTGGTACAGGAGGTAGGCAGTCCTCAAACGGTTCAGCCAGGGAAACCACACTGATCAGTGTTAGAATTAATATCTATTTAATCTTTACTGTCCTTTTTAAAAAAAAAAATCTTCATTTTGGCATAAGTACCACGAAATGATCTTGCTTTCATTTTGACATTCCTTGATCAGGCTTCCTGGCTGTTTTGAACGTGTTGGTACCCAGTCTACACTCTCTGCTGCTCCCTTCCTCAGGCCAGCCCATGTGCTTTCTCTCTCATTCCTAGCTCGTTTCCCCACACTCCTTCCCATCCCCTTCTGACTTATTAACTATAGCTTCCCATAGCTTTGATAACCCCTAAACTCCACGGACCCTAACAGCATCTCCGCTGCTTCAGTGTGTCTACTTTCTCTCCTGGCTTTCCCCCGGGTGATGTAATACTCAGCCCTGCCTGGTCTTCAGTTCTCTTTCCCTTCTCTTCTCACGCTCAGCCGCTAAGATCTTAGTTACAACACCACGATCATTGTTTCCTTATCCTCCAACAGTTATGAATGTTAAAGACAACTTTATTTTCAAGATTTGTAAAAATAAGAGCGGGGGAGGGTGTGCATGCATGCTCACATGAGTACATATGCCCTGCATATGCACAGGTGCCCTCGGAGGCCAGAGAAAGGCATCAGAGTACCCTGAACTAGAGCTACCTGCACTGTGAATGCCCAGAGCAGGTTCTGGGAACTTAACTCAGGTCCTCTACAGGAGCAGCACGCACTCTTAACTGCTGAGCCATCTTTCCAGTTCTAGAAATGAACTTCTATGCTAGAGATTTTTGGACAGGGTCTCATGCAGCCTAGACTGACCTGGAGCTCAGTTGAGTGAGTTGCTAAGCAAGCACTTTACCAACTGAGCTATATATCAGCCTTACAGACAACCTTTTAGACTATTATATATTTACACAGTGGGCCTAGATATGGTTGCTTCTGAGGCAGGCAAGCACAGCAAGGAGCTTAGCAACATGAGACCCTGCTTGGCTTAGCTGTGCAAACCTCTCTTCTAATAATGTGCTTGGCAGCCTAGCTCCTTTACCTGAATGGACTGTGCACACACACACACCCTTCTCCAAATAATTCACCTAACAACCTCAGATCCCTACCCACATCCGGCTACCCATAAACACTTCTCTGGACAATGGATCGAGTTTCTCTTCCCCTTGGCACCTATACAACTAAGACCCTATTCAGTTGCCCTATCATTATTTCTGGGTAGAAGAATGGTGTCAGGAGAGGCTGAGAGCCCAGTAGATGCTCAGTTCATAAGGTTGGATGTCCCAGGAATCCCAGTCTGCACTCAAGTCCTATGAGACTTCTAGAGAGCCGCTGGTCTTAAGTCCATTTTGGTAGGGTAAAGAAGCTTAGTTCTAATGTCAGAGAAGAATGGTGGCCACTGAGGCAGCAGGATGACATAGCACAGATGAACTTGCCAGCATGATGTGAAGGGAAGCTGGCAAAGGGCAAATGCTTTTCTTTCTTGAATTGCTTTTACTCATCATTAAGACATAGTTTCAATATATATTCTACTATATTGGGAAATCTAAAAGAGATAGATGAACTTCTAGATACATAAGACCTACCAAAAATTAAATGAAGATTATTTTAAAAATAATAATCATTTAATTAAAATAAAAATAAACAGATCTCTAAAAAAAAAACAAGAAATGATAAAGGATAACCTCCCAATGAATGAGAAGTCCAAACCTGAATCAATTTGCTACTGAATTCCACCAAGTCAGTAAGAGATAACCAATGGTCCTCTAACAATTTCATAAAAGGTTGGTAATGCTTTCAAACTATTTGAACAAACCCAGCATTGCCGAGACATCAAAACTAGGTAAAGACATAATAACACAGAAATTGTAGTCAATCTCTCTGACAAACATAGTTCTAAAATTTATCAACAAAATACATACAAACTGAATTCAAGAACACATCAAGAAGATCATTCACCATCATTAAGTTGGCTTTATTTTAGAGATGCAAGGATGGTTCAACATATACAAATCAATAATACATCCCATGGGCCTGGAGAGATGGCTTTGTGGTTGAGACCATACTGCTCTTGTGGAGGATACAAGTTTTGTTGTTACGCAAGTCAGGCAGCTCAAAACTGCCTATAACTCCAGTCTCAGGGGATCTGATGCCCCTGACCTTTATGAGCACGTGCACTCATGTGTACATGCCCATAAGCACGCCCGCGCTCGCGCGCACACACACACACACACACAATTTAAAAATAAAAATAAATCTTAAAATATAAGTTTTTCAAAGGAGTTTGAACAGAAGTATCCCGGATTACTTTGAACAGATCAGTACCCAAATGCTGTTCCCAGAAGACACTGGTTATTAAATGAAAATCTCAGTACCAGGGACATGTTTTCTCCCTATGAGTTATTGGTCAGAAAGCCTCCAAAGGCAGCCAAAACAACACAGGCTATTGCAATTACTGCTGGTTTCCCATCATAACTAGGTGGTAAGATTCCACTACTGAAGATATATCACACATTTTGGTTATAGAACACAGAGAAATGAATCTTGAACTAGCCAGGAAACACTCCCCACCCCCACCCCCACCCCCACCCCCACCCCCACGCTCGCCTCTGCTGGCTAGCTTCCATAGTGTTGAAAGGTACTGTGCAAGCTCCTAGGGGAGAAAAGATATCAGTGCTCTGCCCTAGTGCTAGACCCTGCATACTATGACACTGACCTCCCAGGCAAGCCGTGTTCACTGGGGCAACAGTGGTAAGCCTGAGGGGGTAGCCAGCTGCTCTCTTGACTGGATTTTGAGGTCTGCTCCAGAGGAGAAATTTCATTCCTGGTACGGTAGACATGGATTGAAAAAAATGGCTACAGAAGTTATAGGCTCTCTATGAGGATCTCTATTGATGTTGTTTTTCTAAATGTTCATCTCTAACTGCCTTTTTAAATATTTATATTTATATCCATAGGTTTGTGCTGTTCCCAACCTTGGTCATAAAAACTTCTTATTGCCATGGGTAGTGGTTACTACAGAGACATGTTACTATTCAAAATGCTCAGGGTAAGTGACTGTGAGTGTTCAGCCATGGATGGGACAGCTATATTAACCCTGTACCCCAACACTACTCAAAGAACAAAGTAGTGGGGACAGAAATAATGTAAGAGCTAAGAGCTCAAGAACGGAAGAAGAGCTGTAAATGTTTTTCTCTGGACATGACCTGGCTGTTGCTCATATGAATTCACAGCAACAGTTACCTACACAATACCTTCACAAAATCACACTAGCTAAAAGATCCAGCATGGAGTGGGAAGAGGATCCCAAGACCTCACCCCCAAGGAGCTATTGGCAATTGATGGAGAGAGAGTCACATTTCCTTAGGAGTGTGGCCACTGGTAGGTGGCCCATGCCCCAGTGGATGACCCCATGGTCATGCTCATAGATGGTGCTAATTTGAGTCAATGTGTTAAGAAAATAAAAGAATTCACAAAAAAATGTAAAAAGAGGATATGAAGTTGGGAGGGAGGTGAGATGGGATCCAAGCAGGAATTGGAGTGGTGGTGAGGAATGGATATGATCAAGATACATGTACATTTATGAAATTTTCAATTAATAAATGAAAACTTTATAAAAAGATAAATTTCAGGCCTGAACTCCCTGAAAAGGATTCTAATCACTCAGGATGTCTGCAATTGCAAGAATTACATGGAATTAAAAAGTGTCTGCACAGAAAACAAAACAATCAGTGATCATGTGAGAACCTAAAGAATGGGAGAAGAGCCTAGAGAGTGAGTGTATGAATTAGTCCAGCTTGTACAGAAATAAGTATGGAGCTTCCTCACAAAATTAGCTTCTTCCATAGGACCCAGCTCTGCCATGCTGATATTTACCCAGAGGACTGTTAACTCAACACATCACCAAGATAACTGCACAGGAATGCTGTGGTGCTTTGAATGAAAATGCCCCCCATAGGCCCATAGGAGGTAGCACTGTCAGGAGGTGTGGCCTTGTTGAAGGAAGTGTCACTGGGGTTGGGCTTTGAGGTTCCAAAAGTTCAAGCCAGGCCCAGTGTCGTGCTCTCTCTTCCTGCTGCCTGCTGACCCAGATGTAGAACTCTCAGCTACCTCTCCAGCACCGTGTCTGCCTGTGTGACCCCCAAGCTTCCTGCCAGGATAATAATGGAGTAAACATCTGAACTGTAAGCCAGTCCCAACTGAATGTTTTCCTTTATAAGAGTTGCCGTGGTCTTAGTGTCTCTTCACAGCAATAGAAACCCTAAGTAAGACAAATGCTTATCATTGTACTATCCACAATAGCTATGGTATGGGATTAACCTAGGAGTATTGTTTTAAGCAAGTTAACTCAGACCCAGAAATATAAATATTGCATGTTTTGTCTCATATGTGGACCCTTCATTTTATATAGATATATAAAATCATGCATGTCTGTAACATGCAAGTTATAGAAGCAAGACTATCTAGGAAAATAAAAGGGTCTAACATGAGGTAATGGGAGAGAAAGCTTAGGGGGAAGTGTGGAGGGGAAATGATCAAAGTACATTATATAGTTAGTGAAAATAACTATGTGAATCTACTACTCCATGTTAAGCACGTATGTTAAACACACACACACACACACACACACACACACACACACACACACACACCAAAGACTCACATGGAGCATATCCAATCTATGGCCAAGCAGGCATAGCATTCTTGCTTGCTGAATGGTTTGAATGTTTAAAATAAGAATATGAGGTTAGAATGATAGGTAGACTACATGAGCTTTAAAAACCTGTCAAATGCATTAAATACATATGCACATACGTTAAAGACTTAGAATGAAACTACAAAATATTTATAGAAAAGTTGATAATGAATTGCTTTCTAAAAATCCTCCTAAGGGCACCCCCCATCCTCCACTCTAACACCCTAGGATTAGGATTCACTGCTGGAATTTTAAATATTTCACTCATTCAAAGGGATAAAAATTCATTTGGCCTGGATAAGACAAATATAAGCAGTCACTACATGGCTGTTGATCTCCCTGTTAGCTTTTGGGAATAAGTTCTAGTTCAATGACACATGAGGACATTGAGTATCTCAAGAGGTGCCATGCTCCACAACACTCACACCTCCGAAACAGATTTCTTTTATACTGTACTCTTTTTTTTTAAATATATACTGTACTCTTTTAAACGCAATAAAGTCCTCAAGACCACTCAGTGTAGACATTCGGACCTCCAAGGATCAGGTAGAAAGGCATGTCAAATACATGTTCATGAGTGGGATACATGTAACGTTATACAAATATAAAAAGCTGCTTAGTTGCAGCTTTTCTATACTTCTTTAGGATAACGTCCATTTTCAAGGAGCTACGGAGGCCGTGGGGAGAGAGGGCCTCTTGTTCTCGGTAAGAGCAAGGCCGTCAAGTCAGCTGACCAGAAGACGATGTAGCACCCCTATGGAGCAAGAGCGAAGCCCGGCACAGCCACCGCTCACAGAAGACGGGAACAGTAACGTGCTCACCACGTTTTAAACATGAAGCAGACTCAACTGCTTTCCCTGTGTCAATATGCTGCTAGAGATAGACAGCAATACACAGAGCAAACAACCAACCAGCACACGACCTTGTTAGGCCCCTTCTAAGAATGCTCGTCGAGCAGGAGCTTCGGGTGAAGCGCTCCGATCTAACCCCTCGCAGGAAGCAACGCTGTTATCACACCCGTGCACATGGGACCTCTGCACTCCAGGTTCAGTTACTTGCCCATGAAAACCAAAACAAGCATGGACTGACTACTCAGCAGCCTTAAAGAAAACATAGGTGGCTACAAGATTCCGATTCATTATGTCCAGTCATGACTGTCACTATTATCATCCTAAAATTTCTTTTTCCCACAGTTCTCAATCCAAGGCACATCTCATATTTTAAGGTCATTTTTAGACGCTAAAAACCCAGAGCAAGTGAGGAACAAAGCTGAGATAGAGTTCACATGGCTCCTCGTCATCTGTCCACTGAATGGATCCCAGGCCAGTGATGGTTTTCAAATCAAAAGCAGGAGCTGCCCTCTCCTTCCCTCTAAAACCAACCACCTGTCCCATAAAATGTGAACTGAGATGGCTCAGTAGGTCAAGGGGACTGCCGCCGAGCCCGATGACCTCAGTTCAACCCCTGGGACACTCGGATAGAAGGTGGGAATCAACTCAGCAAGGTGTCCTCTGACCTGCAAATGCACGCTCATGCACACACATGCATGCATGCATGCACACAGCCATGCATGCACCCACATGCCAAACATCAATGTACTTTTAAAAAAGAATAGTGATGAAGGGTAACTGTACTCTTGTGGCTTTCACACCACTCCCATCGACAGACTGCACAGCACAAGTGTTCACAGAGGCTATAAATAGAGGCAAACTGCCACCATTTGAAAACTCTCCTGGTACATTTTATTGTAGCCCATCTGCAATGGCAGCAAACGCCCAAAGCTCCTAAGGAATCCAGAAAATCTTCAACAATAGGACAATTTTTACACCTGAATCAAATAAAAAAAAAATAGTCTAATTACGTAAATACACTTAACAAGAAGATAATCTTTTTCTATAAAAACCAGTTTTTATAACCAGTTCTCGTAGCTAAGACCAAGAACAATATCATTTAGAATATTCCTATTGTTTAAGTAGCAACAGAAACCCTAGAGTCTAAAACGTCGAGCAGCCCCTGTCTACTTGAGTAGATGAAGTGGGAAAAAAGACAGTTGGAGGCAGGGCAGAGGACAACAGAATAATTACCCCACGTCTGGTAAAATGACAGAACTTGTGAGATGTAGATGGGGCTGAGTGAGGCATTGGTACTCAAATTAACTTTCTCCTCATCCTCAAGTTCGCAGACTCATGTACCAGAACGTTTTTCGGTCCGAATATCATTATTATTTATAAAGCCCTTTCCTAAAAAGATCCCATAACTGTACCGCTATAGAGACTGCCATCAACCAAAGTCGAATAGGTATTCTAACTTCCTGTGGCATTAATTCAATAAGCTAATGTGACTAATAAGTCTTCAAGAAGATGAACACCAAGAGCAACTCCAAGAAGCACCTGGGGACATGTAAACATCTTCTATCAGCAAGACATTTTCTTTCAGCAAGACCCCCACCATATTCTTTGGCAGAAACCTTCTCCAGCACCTGAATCTCAAGAGAAGTTATATATAGGTGCATTTTCAGTCCTCCTTTTGGCTGAAGAAAGAATAGCTGGAGTTGGTACAGGATGTTCATCCTAAAGAAGAGCTGACCCCAGACTTCCTGTGTGGACAGAGAGCAGCTGCAGTTATGCACACAATGTCCTCCCACTCTGTCTGGGTTCGGAACCTCCTTTGTCTGACACCTCCTAATATCTCAGCAGGATGAACACTGCAGATGCATGGCACACAGCCTAGAAAAACTCAGACTAGTGTTTTGAGGACGTGGTGATTCTTTTATGGGCCACTGCTACCTGAGGCCCATGTCTCTCTTGGCGACAGAAAACCAACTAGGTCCCTTCCCGAGGATACTGCAAGGAAGTTTCTAGCATGCTTGGCAAGTTGTTCCCAGTCAAATGAGTGTATAACGTAGACTTGTACCCGTGAATTCTTCTGAGGAAGGATTACCCATTATGTACCTCAACACCCAAGTCTCTACTGACTACATTATCAGAAAAGATCTGTAAACTCTGCAGCCAATAGAGGATATTATGGGCTGTGAGCTATTTATTCTTTGCAAACACACAGACACACACTTCCCTGGTGTTTCCCATGTGTATTAATTATTTAAAGGCAATGTAGCCAGTGCAGATTTTACCTAGTAAATCCCAAGTCTGTTTTAATGGGTCAGTCCTTCATAGACAGCAGCACCTATTTTAAACAATAAGTACTGGGCTATAAAATATCCTTAGAATAACTTGGAACTAAAAAAAAAAATTGAAAAATGTGCATGTCTGAGCTGTCGAAGTGGTAGTTTCGAATGTGTGCCAGGATGAGGTGAAGTATGGTAGAAATGTTCCTTTCTACGAACATTTAGAAGATGTTGTTTTTCCTATAAGAAAAGATAAAACCATTTGTGGAAATTAATCAAAAGAAGGAGAATATATTGCAAAGGAGGAAAGAACTCAGCCCCGCCCGCCTCCCCCAGGACACCAGGAAGCATGCAGCAGGCTAACTTCCCTTGCTTCTGAATGCAGGGAGAGGATGTGCTCACTCCATGTCTGACACCACAGAGAAGAACATCCCTAGAGCAGCCCTCTCTGGGAAGCACCTCAAGGGCTAGGTAAAATAAACACTCTTTAAACTAAGAGAGCAAGAACCACCAAGAGACCAAAGGCTAGATGAAAATATAAACTCAGAAGTGGGCACTCAGAGTTTTCACTTGCAAAGTATTTGCCAAAGCAATGAACTTGAATGGCGATGGTGACGCCATTAGAAACTTAGAAACTTGCAGTTTCTAAGACGGGAGCGAAGCCCAAGGCATTTCTGTTGCAGGGGAAAGGAGCATCACTCCTGGATAAGGCTTGGTCTGTGAGAAAGTTATTTTCAATGCAACTAGGAAATAAAAGTAATCATGGGCCTAATCCCTACTACCCGGTGGCCGGCAGTGAAAAGCACTATTCTCGAGGTAATGGGAAAGCCATCTCCACTCTTGGAAATGTACAACCATAAGCCTGTCCCTACATAGATTTTTAACCTAAAATCATATTTTGGTCGTCAAATACACTCAAGCCAGTATAGCCAATCTAAAAAACAGCCAAAAGTTGAAGATGCTCCAGTTCTTCTGATGAATGCATATATCCACTGGAGGAGGTGTTCCTACAATGCAGTTCTATGAAAAGTAAGTTCTCACTAAAAAATAAAAGAAAAATTAACAGATATCATGAATAAGATCCAGTAGGATCACAGAAAGTTAAAGATTTGAGAAAACTTCAGATATGAAAATATCCAATGCAAATGATAAAATTAAATAACGGAAAAGAAAGGACTGGAATTTTTCTATAAAGAACAGCTTATACAGCTAGAATAGAGGAGACACAGCAGAGATAATATTTAAAGAGGAAACAGCTAAGAAGTCTCTGGAACTGTTAAAAGATGCCAATTTACAGAGTAGGAATTTCACAAAATACCAAAAAGAAGTCAAGACAGGAAGGGAAGAAGGGGAGCAAATCTATGCCTGCACATACAAAGAGAATTGAGTGACGTAAAGACCTTAAGAGCAGCCTGAGAGAAACACACAACTCCCCAGGGTCCCCCTACCTCCAGGACTACACTCAGAGTGGAATTCAGGCATTCACTAGAGCCCCCTCCCCCTACCCCAACACAGGGACTCACGCCTAAGGGTGGCTTAGAAGACATTGAAATGTTTGAGGCAATGGCACTAGGAGATTGCATAACCCTCAAGCTTCTTGGGACTACTCTCCAAAGTGAAGCTACCCTTGGTTCTTCATGGGACTCCTTGGAGGGAAAACGGATTCATTATTTTACATGCATGATTAGGCAGATGCCCCTATAAGAGAATTATCCAATTAGCAATGTTAGTTTCTGTGTTTAGTGTTCAGGAATGCCACCACATCTCTGGAGAACACTCAGGCCAGCCTCCACTCCCCAGCCAAGGTTCATGTAGAAGTCAGGCTTACCCTGGAATTCTTCCTTGTGGATCCACAGGGAGCAAAAGACCAGCTTATACTTCCTGTAAGTGGCCTGAGGTGACCTGTGAAGAAGGTTTGCTACTCTCTCGACCCCAAGACCCTACAAAATGATGCAAAGCAAGAGATTCAAATCTTCATGTTTACTTGAAGAACACCTTGAAACTGCCCAGGCCATCAACAGCATGCATATCAAGAAAGCCACCAAGTATCGGAGAGATATCACTTTAAAGAAGCCATGTGTGCCCTTCCATCCCGGCAGCACAAGGGTAGAGTCAGTAGGTGCACCCAGGCCAAACATTGGGGCTGGACACAGGGTTGGTGGCCAAAAAAAAAGAGTGCCGAATTTTCTGCTGCACATGCTTAAAATCACAGGGAGTAATGGGGAACTGAAGGGTTCAGATGTGGATTCTCTAGTCACTGAACATATCCAGGTGAGCAAAGCACCCAAGATGTGGTGACGGACTTACAGAGCTCGTGGCTGGGCTAACCTGTACATGAGCTCCCTCAGCCACATCGAGATGATCCTCACTGAACAGGAACAAATGGTTCCAAGGCCAGAAGAGGACTTGCACAGAGGAAAAAGATATCCCAAGAAACAAAAACTTATGGCATGGGAATAAATTCAGCATAGAATAAATGCAGACAAAAGGATAATAAAGAAAAAAGAAAGAGAAGGAGGGAGGGAGGGAGGGAGGG
>CABHPQ010167500.1:0-13283 GCA_902168405.1 Peromyscus aztecus
CAACAACAACAACAACAACTACAAAATAACAGGAATTAACAAACACCTCTCAGTGATCTCTCTCAACATTAGTGGTCTAAATTTCCCTATAAAAAGGCACAGACTAACAGATAGATTAAAAAAAATGGGGTCCATCTTTCTGTTGTATTCAAGAAACACACTATAACAATATGATAATTCTGCCAACTTCTAAGTATATCTATCCCAATTACACATTCTAGGACTGGGAAAATAACCACATGATGGTTTGGGAACCCACTGAACCTACTGTTAGTCAGACTTCAGCCAAAACTCCATTCATTACCTGACCTCCATAAGCCCCTGCTTTAACTGAAGGGCCACAATGTTTCTTGGAGTCTCCTGGAATCAGCATGAATCCAGAACCAGTATCCAACAGAGCCCAGAAAGTCTGATTGTTTCCTTTCCCCCAGTGTACAGTTACCCTTGTACAAGGTCATATGTCCCTCTGGGGAAGAACTGGAGAAAGACCAACAGGAAAATTCTCAAGTATTTTATCAAAGTCCTTCCTCAGGGGAATCTGCCCCCACTTCATTCAAGGGGTTCTCAGTCTGCATACTGGCTCAAGTCTGGAAATTGATTCACTGGCTGAGATTGCCTTTTGACACAATCCAATGCAGCCTTTCTTTCATTTGTTTGAGAATTTTTCTGCTTATACATATCAAACAAAAATTCAGTAGGCTTCTTATCTATTTCATGCCTGGAAACACCATGTCTGATTAGTCAGTACCAAAAGTCCATACGAGTCATACCACTATAAAATTCACTTAGCCTGTGCTGACCACTATGGGTTATGCCATTATGAACATCGCTTTATCTATGCTAACCATTACAATAACTATGATCATCTTGTCTTTGGTGATTCACTGCTACCACCTGGCTCCAGCTACCTTAGGACGCAATTTAACCCACTGCATTTAATCCATCCAACTGAGCAGCAGCATCTCCAAGCTCAAGGTCTGGCACAGGGAAAAGGGCAACAGCAAAACTCTTCAGATGTGCTGGTACTCCTCTCACCATTCACATCTTGTAGATTAGTGAAGGGAAGGTCTTCTGGGCCTTCCCACTGCGGAGGATTATGTTTACACAGCTACTCACTCTAACATTGCAATTTCCCTGAACCGTAAAATCCCTTCATCAATACAGCCAAGGGCGATCAGGCATCTCTACTCTTTTCAGGAGGCCATCTTTGACAAATTCTTCAGCCAACCATTCACACAAACTTTTGCCATCTTTTTTTAAGCAGTGTGAGCTTCCACATTAAACCTAGAACCTCCTGTCAGAGTCCCACATCAATAAACAGCCTGATCCAGTGTTATGCCCTTCCACCCTTGTCCCACACCCTTAAAATCCATCCCCACACATTTCCCCAGACTTCCGCTTGAATGGATTAGCAAACTCATTAAGCTCTTGAGTAGGGTAGTGCACGTCCTCATGAACTACACTTTCTACCTCTTCACTAGGAACCTGCTTAGCCTTAAGTCTGGTTATAAATCTAGAGGCAACTAACTGTTAGTGGGCCCCAAGGGATATCAGTATTGTTTTGCCTGACATTTCCTTCAGAGAAATTCACTGCTGGTTTGTTTAGTGGACAATGAAGGGTTAATTTCCTCAGTCAAATGTGGAATAGGCAATATTTCAAGAACAGTGATCAATAACTATTGTGGAGAGCAATTAAGAAAAACAATTGAAGAAAAACATGCAAGCCACACACATGCATGCACATTATCACACACACACACATGAACACATGTACCCATACATTGACATATATACATATAAACACATGCACACATAAAGACACAAAGAATTTTGCAATATTATGAACCCTATACAAAAAAACCCACAAAGAAATAACAATATTTAATTGTGATACGAGGCTGCAACCATTATCTTTAACTACTGTTATATGGTTTTCAACAACACACTTCCTATTCCCAAAGGTGTCCTTTAGGGAAGAAGATGCTAAAACCATATGATTTTATGCAACTTTAGTTCTTAATGTTTGTTCTAAAGTAATTTACGATGCCCTTTCACCTCTATGCATGTATAAATTTAGTCAATTTATTATACAAATTAATTTAACTATTTTATAATATAATTTAATTTAGTTGTCAAATTTAATAATTACAAAGGTAAAATACTTGACTCATCAATTTTAAACAATAAGTTACTAGATTAACAAGATGTATATTATGAAGTTACATTCAGAATATGTAAGAATATAGAACATTTTAGAGACAGAAAGCTAATCTAATCATAAACCAAGCAAATAAAGATTTTATTATATTTAACCTTCCCTACACAAATCATTTTTATAACTTAAAAGTCTAGATTTTTCTAGTGTAAACTTACTACTATGAAATCAATAGCTATTTATCAAAGGAGTGTAGTCATAGAAAAAATATAGCAATACTCATTAATAAAAATACCAATTTAATTTTTTGCACATTAAGTACTATGGCTTACCATATCGGCATTTTCTTTGCCTAAAACACAAAAATTCACAAATCTTAAAACAAAAAAAAACCCCAAGATCTATAGCTACAATAACTTTTTAAATGTATGTACAACGTAAAATTATGTAAACTAGTTATCAAAAACATAAAACTTGGAAAGAAGTAAGAGTGTACTTAGTTTGCAAATACAGCTCAGTTATGGACTGTCACCGTGGACAACCAGTAGCAATGGGAAGCTGTGTAGTTTGGGGCTGACCCAAACCTATGAGACACAAGGAAGGAGGTTCTAGGAGGCAATTTCACAGCACTAGATGCTTACATAAAAAATGGAGAGATATATTTGTAACTTAATGGTACACCTAAAAGGTCTAGAACAAAAGGAGAAATAATGCCCAAAGTAGGTAGATGGCAAAAAATAATCAAACTCAGGGTTGAAATTAAAACAACAACAACAACAACAACCAAAAAAAAAACTTTGCAAATCCATCAAAGGCAGCAAATTTCCAATAATTTTTTAAAATTTTTGTTCTTGGTTATCACTTATAAAACTTTTTTTGTTTTGCTTTTTTCAAGACAGGGTTTCTCTGTGTAACAGCCCTGGTTGTCCTGAAACTCACTGTGTAGACCAGGCTGGCCTCAAACTCACTGAGATCCACTGCTTCTGCCTCCCAAGTGTTGGGATTAAAGGTGTGCGCCACCACCCCCTGGCTTCACACTTTTGTTCTACATCCAAACCCTCTAGTCAGTCAAACTGCCATATCCTTCTCCAGGGTCTATCCTAGTGAGTCTCCATGACCCCCGCCCCCAATACCTTCTTTCCAACACACCAGATCTAGCCCAGGTCCTATGTCCAGTGCCTCCAGTCTAGGCTGAAAACCCATGTTAGAGGCACAACCAATCTCTAGGCTTCTGCCAAGACCCTCTCTATTTATACCCCTGGGGTATAAACTACTGGGCTGTCCCACACCACATGCAACCTTTCCATGTTGTCAGATCTACCTCCCACAATCCAGGCTTGGACAAAGAGGCACATCCTATACACCAGCCCAGTCCCCTCTGTCCACCTACCTAACTTTATTTCACTCAACCCATTTCCAACCATGATACTTAACAGGCCTAAACACTCTCTCTTCTGCCCATACCTGCTCTATCTGTATCAGATTTAGAACTAACAAAAGATGTCCATGTGCCAATTTGCCATTGCAAAAATATTGACAATATGAAAAAAAATCAAGCCAATATCTTTTCTCCAAAACCTATTCATCCTGTAGAAATGTTTGCAATAAGAATGACCTAGATAAACCCCTGGTCACAGATTTTTAAAAGAACAATCATAAACTTCATCAAAGAACTCAAGGAATTAAAAGGAGACAAAAAGAAACAGCTCAATAGAATTACAGAGAAAGAATGTAAGGGGGAATAAATGTCTGAGTGATGCCCAAGAAAACACAAACACAAGACTGATGGAAATGAAGAAGATAACCCAGGACTTGAGAATAGAATTCAGTAGGGAGGTAGAAACTTGAAGTGGACTCAAGTTGAAATGATGATGGAATTGAAAAATCCAGTAACCCAACTAGAAAACTCAAGGGAAAATTTTACAAGTAGACTGACTCAAGCAGAAGACAGGACGTCATGACTTGAAGTTTGAGGATCTAGACAAAATAGGCAAGGAATATGAAAATTATTTCTGAAATAATCACAGGAAAGGAACATAAAGGAAATTTGTGACAATGTAAAAAACCCCAAACCTTTGAACTATAGGCACATATGAGGAAAAAAGAATCCCAAGTCAATGGCATAGACCAGATCTCCAACAAGATCATAGAAGAAAACTTCCACAAACTAAGGAGTGTAGCATGAATCTTAGAAGGTCTTATTAATAAAATCAAACCCGAGCCAGGTATTGGGGTAAATGCTGGAAGGTCAGAGAAATAGAACAAGCCACAGCTATCTCACCTTGTCGGATCCTCAGCTGGTCTTGTTTCCTCAGACTGGAAGCCTCTGTGTCCTCATATCCGAATGACTCTCAGCTGAACTGCTGCTAGAAGCCTGAATGCTTAACCAGCCCAATGCTTCTCCAGGCCAAATGCCTCTCCAGGGCAAATGCCTCTCCAGGGCAAATGCTTCTAGTTTCTGGTCCTCACGCCTTATATACCTTTCTGCTTTCTACTGCTACTCCCTGGGATTGAAGACTTGCTTTCTGGGATTAAAGGCATGGGTCACCACGCCTGGTGGTTTCCAATGTGGCCTTGAACTCACAGAGATCCAGAGGGATTTCTGTCTCTGGAATGCTAGGATTAAAGGCGTGTGCTACCACTGCCTAACCTCTGTTTAATATTGTGGCTGTTCTGTCTCTGACCCCAGATAAGTTTATTAAGGTACACAATATTTTGGGAAACACAATACCACCACAAAGGAGACAGAGAGAGAGAGAGAGAGAGAGAGAGAGAGAGAGAGAGACAGAGACAGAGACAGAGACAGAGAGACAGAGAGAGAGACAGACAGACACAGAGAGAGAGACAGAGAGAAGAAGAAGAAGAAGAGGAGGAGGAGGAGGAGGAGGAGGAAGCAGCAGCACACAGATCATGAAATAGATAAGACTAGAAAAGAAAATCCCCATGGCATATCACAGTTAGAACACAAAATATACATAAATAAGAAAGCATGTTGAAAGCTCAAGAGAAATGCAAGCCACATATAAGGGAAAATCCATTGTTTCTCATGGAAATACTGAAAGAAAGAGGAGCCTAGAACAATATATCCCATGTCTTAAAAGACTATTACACTCAACCTAATCTATTATACCTAGGAAAAGTGTCTGCCATTATTAGAAAAAGAAAAACATTTCAATATATAAGCAACCTAAACATTTATATCCAATAAATGAAACCTAAAGAAAATACAGGAACAATATTTCAGGCTGAAGAGAGAGAGAGAGGAATGAGTGTATCAGAGAGACTGTAGAAAGAAATACAAAGCCATATTTATTTAAAACATAAAACATCACTGACAATAAAAACAACACAATGACCCCAATTAACACACATATTTCAACATAACTGTAAAAATTAATGGTCTCAATTCTCCTATCAAAATACACAGACTGAGTGGCTCAAGAGACTGTTGTCTACAAGAAACTCATCTTAGCTTTGAAGATAGGCACTACTTTAGAGTAAATGGATGGACAAAAGTATTCCAATCAAATGGGACCAGGAAGCAAACAGGCATCACTATCCCAATATCTGACAAAAGAGATGTCAAACAAAAACTAATAAGAAGCAATAAAGAGGGACACTTTATTCTAATCAAAGAAACAGTTAAACAAGAAGACATTACCATCCTAAACACATATGCACCAAACTCTGGTGAGCTCATTTTCATAACATCAATTCATTAATAGCAGGTGATTCCAATACCTCATTTTCACCAACAGACATGCTCTCTATCACAAAATAAACAGAGAAGCATCAGGATTAGTTGACATCATACGTCAAAGGGGCTTAAGAGATATCCACAGAATATTCTACCAGATACCAAAGAGGACACATTCTATTCAGCAGTGCACAGAAGCTTTTATAATATAGACCACAGCCTGGGACACGAAACAAGATAAAAAGATTGAAATCACTCCTTGTATCCTTTCTGACAACAATGCAATAAAACTTAAAATTGACAGGAAACAAATCTCTAGTAAATACACACTAATGCAGATTCAACAACTTATTACTGAATGGGTTAAGGAAGAAATCAAGAAAGAAATAAAAAAAATCACCTAGTACTAAGTAAAAATGAAAAAAAATAATGAAACCTGTGGAATACATTGAAAGTGGTCCCATAAGGGAAATTACATCTCTAACTTGCCTACCTTAAAAAAACCACAAAGAGAAAAAAAAAAAATGGCTTAATGATGTAACTCAAAAATTTGGAAAAAACAAGAACAAAACAAATTTGAACCCAGTTTATGGCAAGAAATAATAAATTCAGAGCTTATATCAACTCAATAGAAATAATAGAAATAATTCAAATAATCAAGGAATCTAATTGCTGCTTCTTTAAGAGGATAAGATTGTCAGCACCTTGGTCTAACTAACCAACAGAAACAGAGAGAGGACCCAGACTGACAGAGTCAGAAAGGAAGCATTGGACAGTAGATACCAAAGAAATTCATAATATTATAAGGGACTATTTAAAAAGCCTGTACTCGACAAAGCTGGAGAACCTAACAGAAATTAACCAAACCACCAAAACTAAACCAAGAAGTGAACAGCCTCAACAGACTATAACAATGAGGAGAGGGACAACTCCTGCAGAAGCCCCTGTTCTTCTAGAGGCCAGGCCAGTACCTGAAACCCCAGGGGCCAGGCCAGTTCCCAGAACTCAGTAGCCCCCTGCTCTGCCTGAGGCCACAC
This sequence comes from Peromyscus aztecus, assembly GCA_902168405.1. Lineage (NCBI taxonomy): Eukaryota > Metazoa > Chordata > Mammalia > Rodentia > Cricetidae > Peromyscus > Peromyscus aztecus. The sequence goes on from CABHPQ010167500.1 coordinate 6,890, forward strand.
TGGTACACAGAACCCCAGGACCCCAGAGGCAATGACAACACCCAAAACCCCAGCAGATGCACCATACCGGACCTGAGGACTTACCTGTCAGCAGAACCACAGGCCACTCAGGACAGAAGACCTTAGAAGAAACAGAAACTAAGGAATAAAACACCCATCCAAAAAAGATAAATACAGAAATTGGCACCTAAACCTATAATAACCTCTAAATCCCAGATGCCTGGAGGCCAACATAAAAACACAACAATAGCCAGGGCAGTATGTCACTGTGAGAACCTAGCTGTCCTACCACAGCAAGCACTGGATATTCCAACACAGCTGACGCACAAGAAAATGACCTGCAAACTTTATGAAGACAATAGAGAGCCTTAGAACAGAAATTAATAAATCCCTTAAAGAAATCCAAGAAAATACTAATAAAAATGGGAGGAAATTAATAAATCCCTTAAACAAAGCCAAGAAAATACTAATAAAAATGGGAGGAAATTAATAAATCCCTTAAACAAAGCCAAGAAAAAACAAGCAGAAAGAATTTAATTAAACTGTTCAAGACCTGAAAGTGGAAATAGAAGCAATAAAGAATACAAATTGAGGGAATTCTGGAGATGGAAAATCTAGGTAAATGACCAGGAACTACACAGACACATACATTACCAACAGAATATAAGAGATGGGACAGAGAATTTTAGGCATAGAAGATATAAGTGAAGAAGAAATTGAAACATCAGTCAAAGAAAATGTTAAATCTAAAAAAATTCCCAACACAAAACTTCCAGGAAATCTGGGAAACTATGAAAGGACCAAACCTAAAGACTCAGAAAATATTTTTAACAAAATCATAGAAGAAAAATTTCCTAATCTTAAGAAAGACATGCCTATAAAAGTACAAGAAGCTTACAGAACACCAAAAACATTGGACCAGAAAAGAAAAGTGCCCCTGCCACATAATAATCAAAAGGCTAAACATACAGAATAAGCAAAGAATATTAAAAGCTGCAAGGGAAAAATGCTAAGTAACATATAAAAGCAGACCTATTAGAATTATACCTGACTTTCCAATGGAGATTATAGAAGCCAAAAGGGCCTAGACAGAAGTCATGAAGACTCTATGAGACCACAGATGCCGACCCAGACTACTATACCCAGCAAAACTTTCAATTACCACAGCTGGAGAAAACAATATATTACACGACAAAGTCAAATTTAAACACTATCTACCCACAAATCCAGCCCTACAGAAGGTACTAGAAGGAAAACTATCCTAAAGAGGCTAATTACACTCATGAAAACACAGGAAACAAATAATCTCACACCAGTAAAACCAAAAGAAAGGAAAACATAAACACACACACACACAAAATCAAAAACAACAACAACAACAACAACAACAAAATAACAGGAATGAACGATCATTGGTAATTAATAGCTCTTAATATCAATGGACTCAATTCCCCCAATAAAAAGACACAGGCTAGCTGGGCGGTGGTGGCACACGCCTTTAATCCCAGCACTCGGGAGGCAGAGCCAGGCAGATCTCTGTGAGTTTGAGGCCAGCCTGGTCTACACAGTGAGATCCAGGACAGGCACAAAGCTACACAGGGAAACCCTGTCTTGAAAAAACAAAACAAAACAAAACAAAACAAAACAAAAAAGACACAGGCAAACAGAATGAATGCAAAAACAGGATCCATCATTCTGCTGCATACAAGAAACACACTTCAACATCAAAGATAGACATTAACTCAAAGTAAAGTATTGGAAACAGATTTTCCAAGCAAATGGACATAAGCAAGCAGGTGTAGCTATTCTAATATCTAACACAATAGATTTCCAATCAAAATTAATCAAAAGAGATGGGGAAAGATACCATACTCATCAAAGGAAAATTCAACCAAGATGATGTCTTAATTCATAATATCTATGTCCCAAACACTAGGGCACCCACATTTGTGAAAAAAAAAAAAAAAACTACTAAGGCTTGATCACACACTGAGGGATTAAACTGCTCAGCTGCTTAAACTGCAAATCGAACTCCACACATTAATAGTGGGAGACTTCAAAACCCCACTCTCACCAATGAACAGGGCATCCAAACAAAAACTTAACAAAGAAATACTATAGCTAACAGATTTTATGAATCAAAAGGACTTAACAGATAGCTACAGAACATTTCACTCAAACACAAAAGAATATACTTTCTTCTCAGTATCTCATGGAACTTTCTCCAAAATTGACCACATACTCAGTCACAAAGCAAGTCTCAACAGCTACAAGAAAATTAAAATAACCCCCTGTATCCTATCACACCACCTAGGATTAAAGCTGGATTCCAGAAACAACAGAAAGCCTACAAACTCATGGAAACTGAACAACTAACTCTCTACTAAATGACTACTATGTTAAGACAGAAATAAGGAAATTAAAGACTTCCCAGAATTCAATGAAAATGAATGCATAACATACTCAAACTTTTGGGACACAATGAAAGCAATGCTAAGAGGAAAGTTCATAGCAGTAGGTGTCTTCATAGAGAATTTGGAGAGATCTCATGCTGGTGACTTAACAGCTCACCTGAAAGCTCTAGAACAAAAAGAAGCAAACACAGCCAAGAGGAGTAGACGGCAGGAAATAATCGAACTCAGGGCTGAAATCAATAAAAAAGAATCAAATAATCAATGAAACAGAGAGTTAGTTCTTTGGGAAAAATAAATGATATAGACAAACCCTTATCAAAACTAACCAAAAGATGGAGAGTGACTATCTTAATTAGCAAAAGCCAAATGAAAAGGGGAACATAACACCAAGGAAATCCAAAGAATTATTAGGTCATACTTCAAAAACCTGTACTCCACAAAATTGGAAAATATAAAGGAAATGGATAATTTTTTGATAGATACTACTTATCAAAGTTAAATCAAGATCAAATAAACAATTTACATAAACCTATAACCCCTAAGGAAAAAGAAGCAGTCATTAAGTCTCCAAACCAAAAAAAAAAAAAATGTCCCAGGCCCATAGGGTTTTAGTGCAGAATTCTAACATACTTTCAAAGAAGAGCTAATACCAATACACCTCAAGCTATTCCACAAAATATAAACAGAAGGAACATTGCCTAATTCATTTTATGAGTCCACAGTCACCCTGATACCCAAACCACACAAGAATTCAACAAAGAAAGAGAATTATAGACCAATTTCCCTCATGAATATTGATCCAAAAATACTCAATAAAATACTTGCAAACTGAATCCAAGAATACCTCCAAAAGGTCATCCACCATGATCAAGTAGGCTTAATCCCAGAGGTGCAGGGATGGTTCAATATATGAAAATCTGTCAATGTAATCAATCATATAAAAACTGAAAGGAAAAAAAAAACACCACATGATCATCTCAGTAGATGTTGAAAAGCCTTTGACAAAATCCAACATGATAAAGGTCTTGGAGAGATCAGGGATTCAAGGGACAAACCTAAACATAATATAGGCAATTTGCAGAAAGCAGAGAGTCAACGTCAAATTAAACGGAGAAAAACTCAAAGTAATTCCACAAAAATCAGGAACAAGACAAGGCTGGTCCAGTTTGAGACCCTATCATGAGAGGAAGCCCATGCCTGGCACTTCCTGGAGGGCCAGGATAGAGCAAACACAACCAGCAAAACAAAAAACAAAAGTCAATGAAATGATTCCTAATGACACTCTGCTATACTCGTAGACAGGAGCCTAGCACAGCTGTCATCAGAGAGGCTTCATCCAGCAACTGATGGGAACAGATGCAGAGACCCATAACCAAACATTATGGGGAGCTCCTGCAGAAGAGGGATGGGGGAGGATTGTAGGAGCCAGAGGGATCAAGGACACCACAAAAATCCCACAGAATCAACTACTCTGGGTTCATAGGGGCTCACAGAGACTGAACCAACAACCAGGGAGCCTGCATGGGTCTGACCTAGGCTCTCTGCATATATGTTCTAGTTATGTAGTTTGGTCTCCTTGTGGGACTCCTAACAGTGGCAGTAGGGGCTGTCTATGACTCTTTTGTTTGCCCTTGGGACTCCTTTCCTCCTACTGGGTTGCCCTCATTCAGCCTTATTATGAGGGAAGGTGCCTAATCTTATTGCAATTTGGTGTGCCATGTTTGGTTGTGATCCCTGGGAGGCCTTCCCTTTTCTGAAGGGAAATGCAGGAGGAGTGGGTGGGTGGGGGCTAGGAGGAATTGAGGGGAACTGCAGTAGGGATGTAATATAAGAAGAATGAATAGAAAAGAAATGGTTAAAGTAAAACTAACTAACTAACTAACTAACTAACTAACTAACTAACTAAGCACACACTCCTGAAAAAAAGTAAGGAGATTGAAATAGTAATAAAAAGCCTTTTGTCAAAAAAAAAAAAAAATGCCAGAGTCATATTGATGCACAGTGGAATTCTATCAGACTTGCAAAGAAGACCTCCAGACAATCTTCTTAAACTATTCAAAAAGTAGAAACAGAAGGAGCACTCCCAAATTCCTGTTATAAGGCCATGTAAATGGACCTAAAGTCAAAAGTTACATGGTCATCTCAAGAGATGCAGAAAAAAACCTTTGACAAAATCTAATGTGCCTTCGTGATAAAGGTCCTAGAATGTATGGCTAGAGGGGACATGCCTCAAAATAATAAAAGCTATATCCAAGAAACATACAGCCAACATCATCCTAAATGGAAAAAAGCTTGAAGCAATCTCACTGAAGTCAGGAACAACACAGGGATGTCCACTCTCCCCATTCCTTTTCCATATGGTGCTCGAAGAACTAGCTGGAACAATAAGGCAAGAGAAGGAAATTAAAGGGATAGAAATGAAGAAAGAAGAAGTCAAACTATCCCTATTCTAGATAATATGATACTATACATTAGAGACCCTAAAATCTCTGCCACAAAACTTCTATAAATGATAAACTAATTCAGCAATGTGGCAGACTACAGAATCAATCTGCACAAACCAACAGCCTAACTGTACATGAATAACAAATATACAGACCAGAAGATAATGGACATACCTCTATTTGCTATAGCATCAAAAAAAAAAAAGTAAATATCTAGGAATAAAACCAAGGAGGTAAAGGACCTCTCAAGAAAACCTATAAACCTCTGAAGAAAGAGAGATGAAAATACATTAGAAAACAGAAGGACGTACCATGTCATGGGTTGGTAGACTTAATATTGTGAAAATGATCATTCTACCAAAAGCTATTTATTGATTCAACACGATCATAATCAAAACAACTCTCACAACTCTCTCTTTTCACAGAAACAGAAAAACTATCATAAAATTCACATGGAACCACCAAAGACCCCAGAGAGCTACAATCCTGAGCAAAATGAACAATGCTAGAGGGATTACCATTCCAGATCTTACGATGTATTACAGAGCCACAATAATAAAAACAATATGTTATTGGCACAAAACAGACATATAGATCAGTGGAACAAAATTGAAGACCCAAACATGAGTACATGCAAATTCAGCCACTTAATATTTGATAAAGATGTCAAAAGCATAAGCTGGAGAAAAATGCATCTTCAACAAATGCTGCTGGGAAATGGGATGTTCACTTTCAGAAGAATGAAATTAGACCCATATCTATCACCTTACATTAAAAACTATCTCCAGGGATTGGGGCCTGGTGTAGTGGCACGGGCCTTTAAACCCAGCACACTGAAGGGGGGAGGCAGGTGGATCTCTGTGAGTTCGAGGCCAGCCTCCTCTACAGATAGAGTTCCAGGACAGCCAGCGCTACACAGAGAAATGCTGTCTCAAAAATCAAACAAAGGAAAAAAGAAAAAAAACCCACAAAAACAACAACAACAACAACAACAAAAAACTATCTCCAAATGGATCAAAGACCTAAGCAGGAAACCTGGAACGCTGAACCTGCTAGAAGAAATGACACAGGTGTAGGAAAGGACATCCTCAACAGGACTCTGTTTGCCCAACAGCTGACAAGCTGAACCTCATAAAACTAAACAGCCTCTGCACAGCTAAGGAAACAGTCGAGTGAAGAGGAAGACCATGGAGTGAGAGAAAATCTGTGCCAGATTCACATCTGACAAAGAGTTAACAGCAGAGCATATAAAGAAGTAAAAAGACAAAGAATCAAAGAAAAACTACCCATTTTAAAAATGGGCCTAGTGCTTGAATGGACAGCTCTCAAAAGAAGAAATAAATGGCCAAATCACATTTCAAAAATGTTCATTGTTCCTAGAAATTAGAGAAATGCAAACAAAACAGGTTGATATTTCATCTGACATCAACCAGAACGAGCAAGATCAACGAAGCAACTGACAGCAAGTGCTGGAGGGGCGTGGGAACTCACTCACTCACTGTTAGTGGGAATGCACACTGGACAAGTGCTGGAGGG
>CABHPQ010167500.1:13293-35228 GCA_902168405.1 Peromyscus aztecus
TGGAGGGGCGTGGGAACTCACTCACTGTTAGTGGGAATGCACACTGGTGCAGTCACTGTGGAAATGAGTGTCAATTCTCAAAAAATGAATCCATCATATTACTCAGCTATACCGCTCCTTGGCATATACCCAGAAGATGGGACATCCTACATGACAGATAATTGTTCACTGTGGTAGTTTGAATGTAATTGCCTCCATAAGCTCATAGGGAGTGGCACTATTAGAAGGTGTGGCTTTGTGGAGTGGGTGTGGCCTTGCTGGAGAAAGTATGTCACTGTGGAGGCAGGCTTTGAGGTCTCATATATGCTCAAATCATGTTGCCTGCAAGATGTAGGACTCTCAGCTACTTCTCCAGCACACCGTATCTGCCTGCATGCTGCTGTGTCCCACCATGATGACAATGGGCTAAACCTCCGAAAATGTAAGCCACCCCATTAAGTGTTTTCTTTATAAGGGTTGTCACAGCAATAGAAACACTAACTAAGACACTCACCCATATTCATTGCTGCTCTATTCACAACAACTTGAAAATGGAAACAACCTAAAAGTCCTTCAACTGAAAGGTTAATGAATACATGGCAAATATAAACTATGATATATTATTCAGCTATAAAGAAAATGAAAATGGATGGAACCAGACAAAATCATAATGGGTAAGGTAATCCAAACCCAGAAAGACAAATGTACTAGCTCCAAATCTTCAGATGTGGTTACATATCCTGGAGTAACAGCAGAAACCAGTAAAATAAAAAGGGGCCATTGCCAGGATAGGGGAATCGAGGGAGCAACAGAAAGGAAGACAGCAGAGTACAAGTGACCTGACCAGGGACATGGAGGGGGGCATTCTAATGATAAGGGTGATGGAGACAAGTACGGAAGAAGAGAAGAAGATGAAACAGTAATGATGTCTGAAAAAGCCATAATGATCACAGCATTAACTAGCCACCTTAAGAAAACAAAAACAGAAACCAAACTTATAGAGCATGTAAGTCTATGTATAACTACACATACAGAGCTTAAATGCGATTTTGTCATCCTGGCTGACAATGCTCCCATCAATGGCCAAAGACTACCCAACAAAAACCCTAACACCAGGCTGGAGAAACCTTCTAGTTGTTGGCCATGGTTGTCCAAGAGATTCTCAAAACATTAAAGTTGCTCCCAGGAAGTAGAAGGTAGCCCCTATTGCTGAAGCCCCCAGAGGTCCCTGAGCTGGAACTGACCTGAAAGCCTCCTCTCAGAGGATTAGCTCTCACGTTACCAGAAGGCAGCAGGCAAGCTTCCAAAGGAGTGAAGTAACCACCTGTGACACCTATGAACCACAATAATGACCCAAATGGCAAGAAGTAAGGGTGCAGTAAGTGGTATGCATACCTTGGCAATAACCAGTAATAGCCTGTAATGTTTTGAGAATCTTTTGAACAACCCTGAACAATAGAACTGAAATAGAGCCTCTCCACCTGGTATTGGGGCTTTTGTTGGGTGGTCTTTGGCTCTTTGGAAGGAGTATTGTCAGCCAAGATGACAAAATTTCATTTAAACCATATATGGATATTTATGCATAGACTTTCATGCATTATAGCTTTTTTTTTTTTTTTCAAGACAAGGTTTCTCTGTGTTACAGCTCTGGCTTCCTGGAACTCACGTTGTAGACCAGGCTGGCCTCAAACTCATTGAGATCCACCTGCCTCTGCCTACCAAGTACTGGAATAAAAGGCGTGAGCCACCAGTGCCCAGCATATTATAGCTTTTTTAAAGGTGGACAGTTAATGCTATGATCCATATGGCTCTTTCAGACATCTTTACTGCTATTTTACCTCCCCCTCTTCTTCTCTAGTAGGACTTAAGAATCACTTATCAAGAGGAAAATCATGGCTGGTACTGGAAGCGTAGCCAACTAGTGAAGTCATGGATATTGAAGGAGAACCTACACCCACCAATTTGCTGAACTAGAACAACACCTAACTAATTCTAAATATTTATCTGCATGCCCACAGATAAGTGTAGTTAGTACTCACCTCTCATTAAGGAAACTTGTCTTTGCAACAGAAAAAGAGGGGGCAGAAAGACTGTAAGAGCCAGAAGATCAGGGAGTTTGCTGTGAGACAGTGTCTCCTAAGAATGTCAGAAGCTACACCCATAAAGTCTCACCAATTTATCGGCCTAAGCCTGAGATGACCAAGGAAGATATCAATAGATGTGCCAAAGTGGACAGGGACTACATCTTAAATATCTGACCTTATAGGTACAGAAAAGTGTAGTCCTCACCCCTCATCAAGGAAACTTCATTTTGCAACAGAAAAAGACCACGACAGAAAACCACAACCAGTCCAAAGGCAGAGCTGTGGAGTCCAGTCCCAGTGGATACATCTACAAAACATCTCCTGCACATAAAGCTCAGGAAACATTGTGGAGAAGTGTTGGCAATTTTTTAGGAGCCAGAGGATCAGGGAGTTTACTCTGACACTGTGTCTCCTAGTAATGTCAGAAGGTACACCCATAAACTCTCACCAGCATGACTGCTAAACATGAGCTGAACAAAGACAGCAACAATAGACGCACTAAGGTGGGGAGGGGGACGGGGGGGGGGGGCTCAACCCTACACAAAGAACCACAGGCAACTAAGGATGCTGAGAGTGGGAGAAACAGTCCTCCCCAAGGAAGAGCACAGCAACTGGTTATCCAACACCAAACGCTCAGCCCCGAAGACATACGCACAGGTAGCATAGACGTAGCAGGTCATATATAGGAATGCATGTAATAGACACATACACATGCAATAACAACGAAAAGCAGAAGCCATTGAAAGAGAGGAGGGGTACATAGGAAGGTTTGAAGGGAGGAAAGAGAAGGAAGAAACGTTGTAATCGTAATGCTGTGATTATAATTTCAAAAAAATAAATGAAAATAAGATCTTGCCTTAACCTCATAATAAAGGTATAATCGAAAGCAAAAAAATAATATAATACAATAATATTGAACATATTATTTTCATGTTTACTTTATTATAGATTACTTTAATTAGTCTATAATTATAAAATTAAACATAATAACTTATAGTACTTAAAATCTCTATACCTTTAAAAACAAACGATTTGGGAATGAACAGCTAGGAGTATAGCCATCTCGTCCAAATTTTGCACATTTTTCCTGAATTTCTCTATAGTTTGCCACTGTGAATTTTTCCCTATACTAAAACACTCAGAAAACTTACCTTAATAATTTTCTACTATCTATCTTATTAACTTACACTAATTCCTTTCTTGCTCATTTTAATAATTACTAACCAAAAATTTTCTCCTTAGCTTGCTCACCATCTCCTTAAGAAATTATTGCTAAGGGTTTATTTTTATTTACTGAACTTTAATACTGAAATGATGGGAAAACACATGTGCCAAAATGTACAATAAAATAAAGAAACTTTTAATTCACTAGCGGCTCATCTAAAACAAAAAATTCAACAATAAAAACAAAAGAGGCAAGTTGTACACTGACGTGTGCTAACAGTTCTACTATGACTACAGACATCATTATAACGGCACATGCTTATTAGAACTCACGCAGTACCTGAAACAGTGCGGTACGTACCAGTTGACATAGTCAGTCCAAAGCTTTAAGGAAAGATAAAAAGAAAAGTGGTGTGAGAAATTTCTAATTGTGCAACAAATAACAAATATTTCAAATTGTGCATTTAAAAAAGTTCGAAGGACTTTAGTTCAAAAAAAAAAAAAAAAAAAAAAAAGCAGGAATTACCAAGAAGTCCCTGGTGATTTTCTGAATTCTTTACTTGTATTTATACCGAACTTCTTAATTCTCATATTAAATCTCTGAAAATATATAAAATAAATATCATGTAAGTTTAAGAAACTATCCCAGTAGAAAGACTATATCTAATAATAACTCCCAGGAGAAAATAACAGATGGTGTAATCAAGAATAAAGTCTGGCTTCTCAGAGATACATACCTTGCTTGACCAGAACACTAAGTACGGACACATGAAAGTTTTAAACATAGAAACATATATATGGGGTTTACAGAAACAGAAATAATCAAAGTTTGCACTAGCACAGTGGTTCTCAACCTGTGGGTCATGACCCCTTTAGCAAACTTCTATCTCCAAAAATATTTACATTGTTTCATAACAGTAGAAAAATAACAGTTATGAGGTAGCAATGATATAATTTTATGGTTGGGGGTTACCACAACATGAGGAACTGTATTAAAGGGTCTCAGCATTAGTAAAGCTGAGAACCACTGCCTACCAGATCTTAAAAACTATTGGATAGCAAAAATTATAAAACCTCGTTCCAAAAACAGATAGATGAACTCAGCAATGTAAATTGTGAAGCAGTTAACAGTAAGAACCCATTGATTGACCCATGCCATGTTTTACCATGGTGTTAAAGGTTTAGTGTATTTCTTCATTCATATTTACATTTTAATATTGATGTTTAATATTTTCAATAAACTTATGAGTTTATTATCTCCATTTTACAGACAAGGAAGCAACTCAGTTTTATTAAGTTATATCAAACCCACCTTATGAAATGCAATGATTAAAATGCTGACTCTAATCTACACTTACTTAAAAGAATATTTAATGCAATGCTAATTTATGAGTATTGTACAGATTCACAGAAAAAAATCTCAGGTGTACAGAAATTGTGTAAGGGTAGGGATTTTGATGATGCTTTTCTTTGTTGTTTGTAATTTTTTCTGTCTATTCAAATATAAATAACAATGCTAAAAACCCCTTAAGTTAATCTGAAAGGTTAATGGAAAGATGAGAAAGAGATTAAGATAATGATTTCAGGATGATAGATTATAAAGGAAAAGACACACACACATAAACATTTGGACCACAGAATAAAATATTTCAAAATTATTACATAAATGAGGTTGGTATGCATTTTCAAAGAACCTTAAGGATATCATAGATCAACAAAGACAGGATGCTGTAAACCCTTTTATTATCCCCTAAGTTGCCAGTTACTTCAGTGCAGTTGTGCAGGAAATCTATGGAAAGGTCATATAACAAGTAACTACAGAAGAAGATATGAGGACAGGTGACACAATGAAAGCTGGCACCTGGCAAACTGCTGACATCACACACAACAGTAACTGACGTTAACCCAGAGTGAGAACTGGCCTCTAAGTCATAAGTGGAGTAGTAACGAACAGAGCAAGAGGCTGAACAAAAGTGTTTGTCAGAATGATGCATTTCTAAGAACCAGGACAGAGGGTAAATCCACTCCTTTTGCTCTTCTATTGGGAGCATCAGCCTGGCAAGGGGACGGACTCCTGCCATCCCATCATTCCAAGTCTAAGGCAGAGGCATCATGAGGGTCAGCCTGGGCTATGAAGAAAGAACCTGTCTCAAGTCCCGCACCCATCATGTTGGAAAACAGAACAAATACAAGAATCAACACAAAGATGATGCAGATGAACTATAAAAATTTTAAATTCTTTAAGTGGGAGTCCGCAAGTGAACCTTGCAGCACACTGACGAGCACGTGAAAAGTCAACACAGGCAGCACCTTGTTCTTAAACATCTGGAATCTGAGTTTCACACATGTGTCCCCTTTTCCTTCTAAAACTCAATCCATGGTATTGTAGGAGTCACTGTGGCTTTATTTCATGTACATGGGCACCTCTTCCACTAAATTAGGGCCTAGTTGACAGGAATGCCCATGGTTATAGCTGGGGGTAGTTAAAAAGTATAGGCGTATCTCAGAGATTTGTGGATTTGGCTACAGACTTCTCCAGCACAGCAAATAGCACAATAAATATAGTTACATGAACGTGCTAGACTTTCAGGGAATATCATGCTTTGTTTGTACTATATAGAAGTCTATTAAGTTAGATTAGCATGATAGCTAATTTGACCATTTGGAGTTAAAAATGTCAGTAAGCTGTTAGAAAAAATGATTTGACCGATGCAAGGTTGCTACATCAGTTCAATTTGTGGAATATGTACTTCTTGCAGAGTGTAATAAAGTGCAGCAAACCAAGTCTGTCTGCACCCCAAAGAAGCTGGGCAGCCATGCTGAAAATGGGGGAAATGAGCTCCAGGCTGGTTTTCTACACCGGTGTTTTCCCCCAGAGTAAATGCACTGCATGATTTACATCATTCAGCAATTACAGAATGCTAAGGCTGATAGGAGCCTCATCCTGGATAGAAAGTGATGCTGTGCAGTACTCCATCCTCCTATATCAGCCCCTAACTTATTGGATCCCATTTTTATCTTGTTGCATTAAAGTCTCCTCCTCTTCCAGATCCCACCTTTCTCTTTACCTTATTCCTACTTTGAAGACAGAAATTCCATATTCCACTTTAGCAATGGCATTCTAACCTTATCACACTATGCTTTGTGGGTACCTTCTGCTGTCATATGTTCAAATTCATAATAATACCTGTTCTTTGTACACGATTGTAAGTGTTCTGCTAAGGTCACCAAACCGTTAAAATTGGGATTATTTTTAAATCTTCATTTTACTTGATGTCTCCCTTGATTTCCGAGACCATTGTTTCTTGTTCTAATCTGTTTCTTCCACATCCCCTTCTTGCCTTTCCCTGGGCTCAGTCTGCCCCTTAAACTACTGGTGTTTGCTAGGGTAATAGTCTTAACTACCCTTTTCCCAGATGCTTTTATTACCCCTACCTCTTTGAACCTGCTCTGTAAATAACTTACCCAAATTCAAGGTTTACTTTACATATTTTCCGAATATTCATTTTCAGCTCTATCCTCTGTGATGTCAAGATGCATATAGCCTACTAGATATCTAAATATTCATGGACACTAGGCATTATAATTGAAAAAAATCCTCAAAATAAAATTTGAGTATGATTTTCAAATTAGAAGACCAAATAAAAACTGTCTTCTACCAATGCAAGGGGAAGACACACACACACACACACACACACACACACACACACACACACACACGTGTGCACACCAATCAAATTATAGAAGAAAGAGAAGAACACACAGAGATAGACTCAACAAAACAGAAAGCAAAAGAACGGGGGGGGGGCAGCATATGATGCCACGCACAAACAAATCAGATATAACTACATTTTTAGTTAAAAGACTGTGAGACTTAACAATGAGAGTAAAAACCCGTCTGTATACCTATAGCAGGAGGATATATTAAGGTTAGATGGGACACCCCCATATACAATAAAACCACAAATGTTGTCTAGCTGTATTAATATCAAATGAAGTGGATTTAAAGATAAAGTTTGTTTCTAGTACTATTATTACTAAGGAATATTATTGCCTAAGAAATTCACAAGATACATTTCTGAGTCTGCATGCTGGCAGGTGAGTTGTAACAATAGGATGTACCCCAGTCTATCAACTCAGGATTAATAACTTTTTATATTTTCTGTTACCAAGTTCCTAAAGTTTGACACATTACATTACTTAGTTAAATTAATCCTAACCTCTTCATCTGTCATTGATGTGATACTCCTGAGTGACACTTTATGAGATGTTCTTACACTACAAAAAAACAGAAAGTAGCATTAATTCAGATGACATTTAGATTAGTAATAATTCAGATTATTATTTTAAGATTGTAAGCCAATGATATCATAAAAAGAGAAAAAACTGCTTTGTAAATGCATACTCCTGAGGGTTTAGGCAATTTGTACTAGTTAGCTAATTAATATATCCATTCAATAAAGAACAAAAATCTATGAAGGCCAGGACCTTGTGGTGGGCTTTGAGTTATAGTTGCCAAAATCTATAATGACTGCTGGAATATAACAGCAAACCCCAATAAATATTTGTGAGGTGAATAAACAGATAAGCAAAATGGTATTTAGTGACTTGAATATACCAGGATGTTGTATGGGGTATAAGGAAAAAAACCAAAGTTGTCATTCCCCTTCAGGGCATCAATATTCAGTAAGCAAGAAAGATACATAAAATTAATATGTATATTATATTACATTTAATAAATATTGATATAACTTCAAATCTATATATTTTGTACAAGTGATAGGGAAATAAATATGCTTAGAGGAACTAAATGTAAACAAATGTGTAATAAAATGCAAAATTAAATTAGACAACATGGATAATAAAATACCAATAAGGTGTCCAGTTTGTGCAGGAGGTCCTTAGGAATTTCCAAGAATTAATTATTAATTCTGAGCATAGAGGAGTAACAATCTACTGGTTGGCTTTGGGCTAAAAGTACAAGCAAAACTAGGTAGGGGAAATCTGAGGCAGTATGTTACCAGGGAAACTGGGGTTCCCTGCCGGGTTCTTATTCTAACTAATAAAAGAACTTAGAAACAGACTAGGGAGTACAAGGATATTTTTATTAAAATCTGAGATAAAAAGGCCTGTGAGCTGTACATCTTGATAAAAAGGCCGTCAGGAGGGAGCCGGAGGAGAGCGGGAAAGCGCGTTTTGAGTTTGGGTCTAAGAAAGCGCACCTCCTCTGGGGGAAGTTGGTGAGAAGCTGGATGGAGGGTCACGAGCTTCAGAAAAGTAATGAGGAAGCCCAGGGTGCTGGGAAAAGGCAGCATAGACTTTTGGCCAGTAACCAAAGGAAAAGAGACACAAAGAAGAAAAGATCTTAGGAAACTGGGCAGGCTCGGCAGGACTCTAGAGCAGACAGGCTCTGAGCAGCTGCATGGCAGAGGGGCTTGGGGGATGGTTGTTCCTCCCTTCAGCATGTTTCCTGAAGGGCGGTCTCCTGGCCAGGTGATTGACATGCCCAAATGGATTAACTCTTAAGGAATGAGCCAATAATATGTTTTAGTCTTTTTTATTATTTTTCTTTATTCTTGAAAATTTCATACATGTATAAAATGAAATGTGATCATATCCACTCCCACTTCCCTCCTACAACTCTCCCTGCACACCTCAAAATGCCTTCTTCCAACCTCATGTCTCCTTTCTTTTTTTTGTTTTTTTGTTTTTCAAGACAGGGTTTCTCTGTGCAGCTTTGGTGGCTTTCCTGGACCTCACTCTGTAGCCCAGGCTGGCCTCGAACTCACAGAGATCTGCCTGCCTCTGCCTCCCGCGTGTTGGAATTAAAGGCGTGCGCCACCACAGCCCAGCTTCTTTTTTTTAAATTTTTTTTATTTTTTAGAATCCACTAGTCCAATTAATGCCGTATGTGTCAGGGGCTACCCTTCGGAGCTGATCAGAGCATCATGTCTCCACCTGGGACCAGAGGCAGAAATCACATCCCATTCCTCTGATCAGGGGTCAGGAGTTCTCCCTTAATGGGCCTCAAAGCCTGTCCCTGCCCCCAGCGCCCTGCCCAGACGATATTAAGTTCTAAGGCAGGGTAAAGGTGACGGTTTCCTCACTAGTGTGGACAGAGAGAAACGGGAGGTCTGCATCCGTAAGAAAATTTACGGCTATAACTAAGGACTGCCACTGAGAATAATCAGATTAGACTTCCCTCTGATAAAGATTCCTTGGTAGCAATGTAGGATATGGTCAAGAAGTGGATCAGATTAGGAGAAAAGAAATTATATTAGGGAAGTTTTCCACGGCTGGAACTTAGAAGAAGTTAGAGTTCAGATGGAGAAGTCAAGGCGCTTTTCAACGAAGAACTGAAATGAAGATCAGCAATGTTAAGATGGCTCTCCCTCTTCCTCAACGGGGAAGCCGGTGGGTGGTGTGATGGTGATTATATGTTCACAGATACATTTGAACTAAAAGTATACATACCTACATTGAATAAAGGCACCATCAGAAAAACGTGAGCAACATACAAATTTAAGCATACAGAAAATATGTCTGAGACAAGATGGAAGAACTTGGGGAAGCATCTGCGGAATGTCTCATTTTTCACAGCTCTCACTTCTGTGTCGGATTATCTAGTGAATATTAAGCTGTCAGTGACTGTTAGCTGTCACACTGTCTTGGATCACCCTATCAGTTCCTTCTCTCCCTTTTTATTTTCATTTATTTCTTAGTTTTAAATAAGTATTTATTTGCCCTAGGAAATGAAATGTAGAAAAATTATCCATTCCATATAAATGTTATAGTGATGGTCTTCAGATCTCTTTTGGAAAATAATTTATGTCACTGAAAGCTGAGGCAGTGTGCTTCAAAAATGGCCTTGTATGGAAAGAATTTGAGAAGAAAAAGGTAGAGAAATTCATCAAATGTTCGAAATGGCTTGAAATGGACTTTTAAAATGTTTTTTCTTCTATTTAACTTGAAGATTATAAACACACTGAAATACCTTATTCCAAAGCCAACTTTACAAAATATATACACTTTGAACCACGTATGTGTCTCTTCTACTGACTTGAGGTCAACTGTAATTCATCATGCATGTTCTTGTACCTAACTATGAATCTGGAATATGATTCTGAAACATGACATGAGTGACTTCCCCAAAACGAAACGCATGTTACACTTAGGTGCACAGTGACACATTCTGCATCTTAAAACAAATGCTTTGCCCCCGGAAGAGAGGTGTACAGAGAGAACAGGTGTGACGAGCAGTGCAGCACATTCCTGAGCATCCTTCTAGTTCCTGCGTTTCGTGTAAAGTGGTCTTTACACACTATGAAGGAAACATTATCTCTACACAGTGAGTAATGAATAAAGCTGAGAGTGACCCCAAAGCTGTCCACCTCTGAGACCCACAGTCTTGCAGCAGGCTCTATTACTGACTCTGGATGCCAGGACCTATCATATTTGCTGCGCATTTGATTAAAGTTATAAATTTTGCAGAACAACATGCATCTCACTGACTTATTGTGTGCTTCTTTGGGACCATCTTCACTCAGAGTTTCTGTTTCTTCCTCCTTCAGAGAAGAGAGACACACAGTGAGGGTCAGTCAGAGGCACAGGGCAGGAAGGAGCTTCTGCAAAGACAACAGTACACCACAACTTGCCTAAAACTCAGGCATTAGGCAGTAAGCTGGTGAGCCAATTCCTTTAAAGTTCAAATGCCCTACACATCCACAGTTTTCTCCTAAAGTTTAAAATAAAAGGCATCTCAGTATCACCTGTATCAACAGAGGTGACATCTGTCTGATTATTCTACTTCAACCTTAACTCAGTCAACCACATTAATGAAAGGGAAGTGTAGCTATAGGTCAGAAGAAAATAAGCAAGAAGATCTGGAAATATCTGGATCCCTCTGGAATGCAGGAGAAAGTATAACATAAAAACAGAATGGAAAAACTGGTAGCATGGTGGAGGATGACAAAATACATGTTTTGTTTCAGACAAACATCAGAATCAAGATAAATTTAAAAACTCCACACATCTTTTTATCCAAGTATGAAAGAATCTTAACATTCTGGTTAAATGGAGCCAATGTCAGCCCTAAAGTCGCCAACATGTGCTGCTGGCAGGTGTCAGATGAGAAAATGAAAAGATACTTCAAATCTTTAATAGAATTTCAGTTTAGAAATGTGTTTATACCTCAAAAACGTCAGACTCTTCTTCCAGTTCTTCTAAAGAGGCTTCTTCTTCTATGTTGAAAGAATATAACGAACATGAGATGACTAAAGTACTTACAAATGGAATTTTAGCAGACTGCCCACCCCCGTTGGGATTCAGTTCACACTTCTGACCCTGCCACTTCCCTGCTCAGGAAGTGGGATGCCTTGGCTTGATATCCAAGTCTATTAATATTT
This sequence comes from Peromyscus aztecus, assembly GCA_902168405.1. Lineage (NCBI taxonomy): Eukaryota > Metazoa > Chordata > Mammalia > Rodentia > Cricetidae > Peromyscus > Peromyscus aztecus. The sequence continues at coordinate 24,926 of CABHPQ010167500.1, forward strand.
GGCTGTAAATGAACCTTGAATCCCATTTCCCGTGACTGTCTCCCCATGGGGCATGAGGAGCTAGAGAGGCACTGAAGGAAAGAGGAAGCAGAGGGTCACACAAACATGGATATCTACAGACTGTCTTCTGGCTGGGTCTCTGTCAAGTGAGAGGCAGAGATAAAGTCACACAGAGATGGTAAGCTGCAAATTTTATGGCTTTAACTCAGACACCCAATGGACGAGAAGCACTTGTGTGAGCATGCAAACATTATGGCAATGCTAAAGAAAAAAAAGGCTCCAGGGAATTTTGATCAAGTAAAGAGTATCTGATACCAGGGCTACGAACCAGGACACAATACGTGATCCTGGCAGTCTGAGGCTAATCGGTTTCCTCCACCCCCGACTTTTCTACAACTCATACCCCCCACCCAGATTTTCACTTTTCTTTTCTATGTATTTTGTTATCTTCTCTTTCCTTTGCTATTGAATACGAGTACTTCTAACTATATTATGGTTTTGTTTCGTTTGTTTGTTTTTTGAGACAAAGCCTCTTTAAGTAGCCAAGGCTGCACTGGAACTCACTATATAGACCAGTCTGGCCTCAAACTCCCAGAGCTCTGCATGCCTCTGTCTTTTTAAGTGCTAAGATTAAAGATGTGTGACACCATCCATGACTATGTTACTGACTTTGACATCATTTTATTTGTTCACTAATTGTAATCCACTGGATATTGTTTTTGGTTTTTTTTTTAATAGTATTCAAGCTACCTTTTCTGCCAAAGTTTCTCTTTCATTCATTTTATTCTTTCAATTGACCAGAATTCATTACTCAAATATCTTAATATTAACCAAATTATTATTAACCTTATTATATTTTATTCTAAATTCCCTAAATTTCAATTGACACTTCTTGGTCAAGAAGATGATTAAATATGGTCTTCAAATTCTTAAAATATAAATAATCATTACAGGAAAAGCATAAATCTTTGTTGACATTTGAAATCATCATCATCTTCATCATTTGCTGCTGAGGATCAAGCCAGAGCCTTACATATTCTAGGTAAGCACTCTACTATTGCCAGACATCTGATTACACTGTGTAAAGATGTGTCACTGTGATTGGTTTAATGAAAAGCTAAATGGCAAGGAGCTAGGCAGAAAGTAGAGGTGGGACTTCCAGACAGAGAGAGCTTGGGAAGAAGAAAGGGAGAGTTGCCAGCTGGACACAGAGGAAGCAGGTCATGGAGGGGGAGAGGTAAAAGCCACGAGCCGCATGGTAGCATGAAGATTAATGGAAATGGGTTAATTTAAGTTATAAGAGCTAGTTAGAAACAAGCCTAAGTTAAGGCCAAGCTTTCATGATTAATAAGAAGTCTCCGTGTCATAAATTGGGTGCTGGTGGGACAGATAAAGACTCCTTACACTCTACCTCTGGGCCACACCCTTAATCACATCTGGAATAAAGTATGAGAGGCAATTTTATACACTGAAAAATTTCCCATTAGAAGGTTATTTTAAGCATATAATATTAATATATTATAATATATTGTGTGATATATAATTTTATGATGTTATATGATATATTTTTATACATACTATCTCCAAGGTATTGTCATAATAATATATTATGTAAATTAACAATGCTATTGTTTTGAAAATGATACAGATAGATCACAGTATAACGTATCATATGATGTTGAACAATAACAACAAAAAGTGAAGACAAGAGAAAAACTAAGAGTAGAAGCAGGATCACATAAAAAAACATAATTGTCAGATGTGGACATGAGGAAAGAAGACCGGAGAACAGAATCTGAGACGAAATGGATCTGCAGTTGATAAGTTTCAGCATCTACTCAATGAGTTTTAGTGAGTTTCAAGACTTTACTCGAGGATGTCGAAAAACACCTTGTTATAAACTTACCACCGGAAGATTCAGGCTAAGGGGAAAAACAGTCACTTTGGCTACGTGTTTTATGAAAGGCAATTTAAGAAGAATAACCAAAATATTCCACATTAGGAAGAGACTAGAAATACATTCTATGTATAGTAATATTAAGATGTCTGACCTACTTGTATTAATATCCCACTCAAAATGACATTCAGAGAGATTAAACTGAATAGAGATAAATCAGGGCTCCCAAGACACCTCAGTGTGTAGACGATTTGTAAATCTATTTAACTTCCAGTATATATTTGTATTTCAATGTGTCTATGTTCTATTTCAAGAACCTAATAGTCCATGAAAGAATTATCCACATCTAATAACACCAAGTGTGATTAGAGTGTGTAAGATCATACCCCTTCCCAGACCTCCTTCTCAGTGAGAACATGCCCAGTGGTTTATGTGTGCATTAACGTTTAGAAACTTAGAAAAGTACTCTTTCCCCACTGAGGGCAGAGGACTACGCATTTAAGGAGAAGACAGCCAGGGAAAAGAGATGAAATGAGGCTGCCCCAATAGAGTCTCTGACAATTTAAACATTACACGCATGTGTAAGGAGGACATGTTGGTGCATGCTGGTAATCTCACCTAGTCCCTGGGATGATGAAGCAGGATTGTGAATGAGCCACTGTTACATAGAGAGACCTTGTCAAGAGAGGCAGGGAGGGACGGAGGGACCGAGGGAGGGAGAGGGACAGCTGTTAATGTAGAGAAAACCTTTGATAATCATCTTTAGATATGTGGTAAAATGTGTAACCTATAATACTGTAAGTTTTTTATATGACCAAGAAAACTAAATTGAAATACAAGGAAAAGGTGAAAAGAACTTTAAAGTAGATCATAAACACCTTACAGTGTTGGATGGTTATTACGTAGGAACATAAATTTGCTATTGACATTAGGGGAAGATTGAGATACACCTTTGGCAGCACAGACTGTGTTTTTAATTCAGCTGGAATTCACCAGTATCTGCATGTGAAATGAAAGCAAGTTTTTAAAAAAAAAAAAAACAGCTCTTATGTTCTTAAGTTTTAAAGAAATGTAAATTCACTTAAACAAACATACCATTTTCTTCCAAAAATATGTTCAGTCCATTCACAATTTCTTGCCTGTTTCTTAACTTGTCATTCATCTCTATGATCTAAATTAGAAAGCGCAATTAAAATAGCTAACAAAGTTCTTAAAAAATCAAAGAAGTCTAGCTTTAGTGATCACTGGGATTGCCAGTTACTATGTATTAAACATCTCTATATAAATACTACCCATAAAGTATTTGAATATTTAATCTCTTATTTTCAGAGAACTATTGCCTTCAAGGAACAGCTACAAAGTTTAGGTTGGCTTCCAAAAGACTCAGCTTAAAATTAAACATGTTCTAAAATGTGGTGTACAGCATGGGCTTCCTAGTCTGTGCCGCCCTTAGGATGGTTAGCGGTTCTAGGGTCTCTTATCGTCATCAACAGGGGAGCAAAGGAGGCCTCTTCTCCACTTACCTTGCTTCAGTACCTGCGGAACCTAGATGGAAATACCTGCAGGGCATTGACGGCCTCATCAGTTCTCACGTGGATTTTGTTTCCACAGAGCCTTTACCCCCTTTTGTTTGGTTCCCTCAAACTCTTTGAATTTTCAAACATAACTTCCCTAATAATTTAGGTAAAATGTCCTCAATCTTATTTTGCACTTTTAGTACTTTTTATTAGCTTCTCCTAGTGAGAAGAAAGCAAGTCTTCCCCAGTCCTTCCAGGCCTCAGGCCTTTTCTGATGAGGTCCTGCTGATGGTGATAAAGCAGTCTCTGTACCATTCCTCGAACTCACCAAACAATGGTGTACACTCTTGTCCCTATCCCCAAACCCGTTTCTTCTCCTGGGTGATTCCTATCAACCTTGTTCAACCACAGAGACTCTGGACTTAAGGAGCTTGCACGGACCGACTTAGGCCCTCTGCATGTGTGTGACAGTTCTGTAGCTTGGTCTGACTGTGAGGCTCCTGGCAGTGAGATCAGGACCTGTCCCTGGTGCTTAGCTGGCTTTTGGGAACCAGTTCCCCATGCTGGATTACTTCGACAACCTTGGTGCAGGTGGAGGAGCTCGGTCCTGCCTCAACTTGATGTGCCATGCTTTGTGCTCACATCCATGGGAGGCCTGCCCCTTTCTGAATGGAGACAAGGAGGAGGGATGGGGGGGGGGGAGATAGAAGGCAGGAGGAGGGAGGGAGGGGAAACTGCGGTTGGTATGTAAAACAAATGAAAAATATTTAATTAATAAAAAAAGAAAAAAGTGTTGGTTCAATAATTTCTTCAATAGGTCTCTTTGCAGTGAACACCCCTGTGCATGCACAGCGCACAGTTTATAACTTCACCAGAGCACTAGCATCCACTATTGGCCTCTCTAGAGGAAAGGTATGCCTTCTTATTGCACACCAAGTGTGGCACTGGTGCCATTCAAAGAAGAGATGGATATACAACTGAAGACTGGGAATTTGCTACAATTTTGAGTCATACTTGAGGACAGTGGAAATCTAGATTCTCTGATAATTTAAAAATTTGTGAGAAAGGTCACCTAATTCAGAGGAATTTTAATTACAACTAATAATATGGTTAAATTTTGCTGGGGAAAAAAAATTCCAAATCCTGAAGAATGTTCAAGATCAAGTAGAGAGAATCACCTTACAGCCTGTTAGAAATGATCCTGGACTTTGGGATCAGGTTCACATCTGAACTTCAGAACTTAGCAGATGCCATCTATCACAGCATAGTTGGAGTGAGACCTTCTAACTCCTACTTTGAATTTTATTCTAGATAGTGGACTTCAGTGGTTCAGCAAGAAAAAAATATACAGATTAAAGAAATGCATGCGATATAGAGTGTATCAAAAAAAAAAAAAGGCTAAAGAAGCTGTGAGACTCTAAGGGACTCTGGGTTTACACAACAGGGCAGTGCCCCTAAACACGACGCATTTTCACCAGGAGCACTGGCATCACCAGGGAAGTTGTCATTCATTAGTTTTGGTCCTGTCCCATGTGCCTACCCCCCCACCTCCCAATTTGGAACTCTGGATTTAACAAGTCCATCGCAAGAAGTCCAATACTGATAAGTACTGATACAAGACTTTAGAGTCACAGTAAGAGCCTGTGGCCCCCAATCAGTTCAACAGAGAAAAGAACCTTAGAGCGGTGTTATCAGAGTCCACAGTTGGCTGCTGGCTTGTTAGCATTTCTGATCACAGTGAAGGTTTTGAAGTACACACACACACACACACACACACACACACACACACACACACACAAGCAGTGTATTGGGAACTAAATCCAGGGTCTAACATGCATTGAGCTGTATTCATAGTCCCACCCCTCTTTGTTTTAAACTTTTGGAGACAAGAGTCTTACTAATTTGCCCAGGCTGGCCTTGAACTTGCTTTGTACCCAGCCAGACCTTGGGTTTTCAATCTTCTTGCTTCCTCCTCCTGAGTAACTGGGGTTACAGGCTTGGCAGCCCAGACCCAGCTTGAAGCTAACTTTTGATCACTCATGCTAATGAATGTAAGAAGCTGTTGACAATCTCAAGTACCTTCATTAGGCTCTGCAGTAACAGTGACTATTTTCTGTTAATACCTCTCTCTGTTTCACTAATGATAACATCAACAGGAGAAATGGAGCGTGCACTCAAGTCTCTTAATCCTCTGCACTTCCATTTTCTCATGTGTACCACTGGCTGGATGGCTTCACAGATCCTTAGGACTCCATGCACACTCTTTCCTTGGGTATCTAATCCATTTTTTGGAGGGGATGGGCATGTTGGGGATCAAATCCAGACTCTTGATCATTTGTGCATGCTAGGCAAATGCTCTACACTGAGCTCCATCCTTTTTTTTTTTTTTTTTTAATATCCGGGTAAGTTAGCCAGCAGTGTTGGTGTCTCACGAGCATTTTCCGCTGCAGTTGGAACTGTCAAGAGTTAACCTATTTTGTACGTGTAAACCCTAAGCTCAATTTATTTACTCGCTCTCACTCCCCTTTTCCACCTTTCAAGAGAAGAGACTGGAGGGATCTTATTATGAAAAAGGGAAAAACGTTTTATTTATGTTTTTAGTTAAGAAATGTAGGATGTAGAGGTATGGGTTCCAGTAACTGCAACCTAAGCCACAAAATTTATATAAAACCACAAGAAAAACAATGATCTGTCCATCTGAATTGGGACCCAACACCTTTCACTATATAAATAACCCAAAACGCCATAGACATGCCTATACCATTCCTGGCTTCTGCTCTGGCAAAGTGTTTGTACAAAAGGGACCCACAGGCCTCACCTCCAGCAGGCCTCACCTCCAGCAGGCCTCCACGTGGGCGTCTACACCCTGGCAGAACTGACAGCCCTGTAAATAATACATTTGGGCACCAACGGTGCTCTGGGAAAACGACATTTGAAAGTCTTCCCTTTCTCTAGCCGAAGAAGACCTTTCTCTCTGGATCCTTCCACCCTGTCCTTACCTCCCCTTCTCCCAGCCTGCAGCCGTTACCTGCATCCTGGGAGCCAGGGCCTCTCCGTTGCTGCCCGCTCCAGCCATGGTTGTCTAGGGCTCGCGGGTGCCGCTGGGACGGAGGCAGGGCTCGTGGGGGGATGGGGAGCTCCTGGAGGGTGGGCTACAGCCAACAGGGCCCAGCGCCCAGAACAACAAAACTTGGATAATCCCAACACAACCCACTCCCATGTTAAAAGCAGGCCGCTCACCCACCCTGCTGCTCCTAAGTCGTCAGAGATGTGGGCCCAAGTTCATTTGCGCAGAGCATTTGTCAAAGTGGAGTCCCCTACGATAAAGTACTTGTACACTGTGGACCCTAAGGCCTCTTTAGACCATTTTTCATGGTAAGTCATCTGTTAAGAATGCTCAGCCTCGGGATTAGTGTTTAGAGTATCTGCAATCCTAAACTGATGCACAAATGAGCTAATACAAAAATGAGTTTCTCCACTCAAGAGACTGTGGTAGGACCAATCTGACTTACGGAGAAAACGAATCCACATTATTATTATTATTGTTATTTTTTTTTTTTTTAGGGCTGGGGTGCATGTATGATACAATTTCTTCCTGTTTCTTGGTAAGCTGTTCCCTCTCAATTTGCCTAAATTGAGGATTAACTTGGCTTGGATGACGGGTCTGGGGATGAGAATGTGAGTTCTGGTCTGGAGCATCATCACTGCCTCAACACACACAACAGGGAAAGAAAAGCTGGGTTGGCAGTATGAGCCTGCACACCCAGCAACGGCCGATAGCCTGGTAGAAAAATCAATGAGATCACTGTTCACCAGGAGACCCTGTTAGAGGAGATCAACACAGAGACCAATATTGCAGAAACACTGCCCTCCTCTTCCTGCCTCTGCATGTAGGCAAACCCATACCAACGTGCACATACACCACAGACACAAAGACACATACAGTGTCAGCAAGATGTCCCCAACTTGCAAAGTGAGTTAGAGAGGTGTGGGGCAAGCAGTATTTGGGTCATGGGAAACCTAAGTTTGGAGGGGAAACAGACTGAGCAACAGGAATAACTCCAGGTATTATAACTTGTATATACATACAAAGATTAAGAATTTATAGATGGCCAGGTGGTGGCGGTGCACGCCTTTAATCCCAGCACTCGGGAGGCAGAGGCAGGCGGATCTCTGTGAGTTCGAGGCCAGGCTGGTCTACAGAGCGAGTTCCGAGGCAGGCGGATCTCTGTGAGTTCGAGGCCAGCCTGGTCTACAGAGCGAGTTCCAGGAAAGGTGCCAAAGCTACACAGAGAAACTCTGTCTCGAAAAAAAAAAAGAATTTATAGATGACTTATGAGAACTGTAGATGGTGTGTGGAGACGCCATACCCACTACAACATATCTTAGACACCAAATGCACTCATTAAACAAATTGTGTTCCAATTTTTGGTAAAGTACTGGAACACTGACCTGGTTTGTGAACGAGATTGTAACCTAATTTTTCTGTTAAAAATGTTGATCTTCCCGTGTAGCTAGAGTTTTCCTGCCTGGCCCACAGTCAGGACAAATCTCTCTCACCTGCCAGTCCCACAGCCGCTCAGACCAACCAAGTAAACACACAGACTTATATTGCTTACAAACTGTATGGCCGTGGCAGGCTTCTTGATAACTGTCCTTATATCTTAAATTAATCCATTTCTATATATCTATACCTTGCCACATGGCTTGTGGCTTACTAGCATCTTCACATGCTGCTAGTCATGGCGGTGGCTGCAGTTGACTCCCTCCACCTTCCTGTTCTTTTTATTCTCTGTTAGTCCCGCCTATACTTCCTGCCTAGCCACTGGCCAATCAGTGTTTTATTTATTGACCAATCAGAGCAATTTGACATACAGACCATCCCACAGCATTCCCGTGCATACTCTCTGACAAAATTTGAACCTAAAGCTAAAATATTCTCAAATTGGAGAGGCAGCAATACCTTATTGTGTCATGTTCTCATTCTCTACCTCTCCACCCTACTTTAAAACTGGGCTGAAAACTCCTTTGTGATGTGCCAGGTGAGCTGTGATGGGTAAATTCTCTCTAAGCAGTTAACCTCATAAGTCAGGTGCCCAAGAGCACACCTGTTCTCTCCTGTGGAGCCTACAGCTTACAGTTAGTTTCAAGGCTGGATATGAGAACAAAATCAATACTGCATTTTATTTATTTATATATTTTACAACTTTAAAACACTATACAAATAAACTAGTAAATCCTCATTTATAAAACAATCATTTTGATACATGATAATACAAAAATGGTTTAAAAACCAATTTCAAAAGTAACTAATTGTCATAAGCTTAATCATGAACTTTCTGGAAGATGGGTTAAATGGTGAAAAAATGGGCGGCCATGAACACATCCTTTAATTTCATCTCCAAACTGGCGCTTCATTGTATAGATAAGATCTTGGATGTCCTCTCTTGGTAAGTACATGGGTAGCTGCCTTGACAGACGGACTGCTTCTCCCTGTGAAAAGAAAAGTGACATATTTCATCTTGATAGACCCTGAAGTAAAAACACATTATTCTGGAAGATAATTGACTGAATTTTTATTACTCATATAAACACATTATTCTGAATTTTATTGACTCAAAATATTTATTAAGCACCAACAATGCTTCAGATTCTGGAGATAAAGTAGTGGGCAATCGAACACAAGATCTTCTTGTGAAATTTATATTTCAATGCAGAGAAACAGAAAACTGAGACAAAAAAATTGTGAGTAAATACCATATACACAATGACCTGGGCAGCAGCAGCAGCAGCGACTGTAAATGGGAACGCTTACTCAGAGATGACATTTAGGCTTTTCAATTAACATGCAAATGTCATGAGCAAAGTAAAGCATTTCAGAGAATGGAACGTTCTGTATGGGTGTGGCCCAGAGAGAAGGGGACCAGACGGATGTTAAGCAGGGACCGGGTCACCACCCTCCAGGACAGGAGGACTGGAGGACTGGAGTTTTTCTGGATACACAGGGAAGGAACTAGAAATTACGGAAAGCCTGCCAAGTGTCTCACATGCCATGGAGCAGCCTGGCTGCAGTGGGAAGTGGGGTTTGAGGCTGACAGCCACTGTGACAGAGCTGCCATGGAAGTCTGCCTTTCAGGTGGTTGGCGGACTGTTTATGAGGCCTGCACAGTCAAAGGAAACATCCTCAGGTTTGGTATAGAAATGCTCATTTCCAATACAGGGAGAAGAATGGCTTAGGGGAGAAGAATTATAAACAAACTTGGCTCCCCAGAGTTGTTGCATTTTAACATTGTTCTCTTTAGCCACAGGTCCATCACCCTTCCAACCATTCCACCACGGCATTCCAACAGAATCTCTTTCCTTCCCTGTGACCTTTAACCTCTCCTCACTCTCAGACTCACAAGCCTCCCTGGAACATCTTTCCCCGCTGAGGTCGAGTAGTGAATGAACTCTTCAGAACCCAGCACTGGGGCTGACTTATGGAGTTTCTGGAATACAGTGTGTTCAGATTTCTCTCACTGTATCCAACTTTCTAATTCTTAGTGCACGGTAAATTCTACCAAACACTGGAGTCATGCCACTAACGATCGTGGTCTGACCCAATACAAATGTCAGGTCTTAAGAGCCCTCAGTGACACCTGGCGATTGTCCTATTCCTTCCGGGACGGTCCTTTCTTTTACTGTACCTGTTCTCTTGGTTTCAGATCTGTTACACTAATGTTTCCTTACCCCTTCACTCGCAGCAGGGAGTGTCTCATATACCTTCTCATTTACCTAAAACTGTTTCCTTTTAGCTAGCCTTGACATGTACACTTGCAATCCCAAGTACTTGGGAGGTTGAGACAGGAAGACTGGTATGAGTTTGAGACCAGTCTGGGCTATATAGTGA
>CABHPQ010167501.1:0-51299 GCA_902168405.1 Peromyscus aztecus
CTAATTTCATGTTCTCTCTCTCCAAAACAAAAAATAAAAAATCAAACAAACAAAACAATAACACAAAACAAAAAGGGTACACAAAACCCCAGACAAACCAGAGTCCATTTTGTGTTGGCCAATTCCTCCTGGGTATGGGGCCTGCCCTGGGGTGTGGTTTATATGCCCAGGGACACTTGGAGAAAACCAATTTTCCCTTTCCCAGCTGGTCTAGATTACAAATAGATTCTTAGGGGAGGGGCTTTGTGTCTACCACTCCTCCTCTGTGCTGGGTTTACGTCTAAATTGCACTCCTATAGGTCTTGTGCATGATACTACAGTCCCTGAGTCCAAATGGGCATCAGCTCTGCTATGTCTGGAAGATGCTGTTTCTTGGAGTCGTCCTGGTTCTTACAGTCTTTCTGCTTCCTCATCTGCACCGATCCCTGAGCCATAAAGGGAAGGTTTCGATAAAGGTATCCCAGTTAGGGTTGAGTAAGAGCCACTATTTTTTGTTCATTTAAAACAGCTTGTTTTAGAGAGGAAATACATAACTTTGTAACTTCTCTTTCTTGTCTTCTTGGTGCATATTCCAGTCTATTTAATGTGTCTTGGGCTGTGTGTAGATTTTTACTTTATTTTAATTATTTTATTTTACTTTATATTTTATTTAGCATTAGCTCATTTCATGAAACTGTATCATCTGTAAGCCCTTCGAATGCTGTCATTAGCACTTGCAGTTCACGAACCTGCCTCTAGATGGAGTCAGTCTGTACCTAACAGTACTTTCACATTTCCTGCAACGAAGTTGCTATAGCAACACAATATGTAAATAGAGAAAAATCAGTCAGCATGCAAGTGCAAACAACTGAATCTTTTGCTAGTTAAGGCCAGTACAGTCATATTAATGGCTTACAGTAACACTGAATTGGATTTTCTCTGTAGAACCTGGCTAGAGCCGAATCTGCCAAAACAACCTGGCACCCCAAGCAGGTGCTACTCTAAGGCCATCCTGGTTCTATCAGGAACTGCCAGTACTGTCACAATACCTGGCCACACCAGATCCTCGGTGCTACAAAAGATGGTAGCCCTGTACCTGGAAGCCCAACCATGCCAGTATAATGTATGGGGACACTGGTGGGGGTGCCAAGGAAACCTGAAACCATGCTCAGCTCTTGTGCTACCCACCACTCAGGTCCAAGTATGCACAGTGTACTGGGACAGCCCACTTTCCAGCCTCAGTAACAGAGCAGGCACACACTGGGAAGGTGGCAGTGTGTGATTCATACCCTCACCATTGCCACAACCAAGTCCACTCAGGCCAGGACACTGAACCTGACCCTGTAGGAAACACTCTGATACTTGCTTTAAAGGCGCCCTAAAAAGATTAAAGATATACCCAAACCTATCAATCTGCCACAAAGCCCTCTTTTTAAATTTTCTGTTTTTATAGCATTACATTGCTTTTAAATGTGTATTAATTCATATGTTTCTGTGTGAGGGTGTGCAAACAAGAACGCAGTGCCCATCCATGCTGGGAACTGAAGCCACTCTTCTGAAAAGATAGCAGTGTGTGCTCCTAACTGCTGAGCCATCTCTCCAGCCCAGTACGACACTGCATGGCGATCACTGACAGCACGTGGGAAAACATAGGTCAAAAACGCTATATATGGGTTGGGGATTTAGCCCAGTGGTAGAGTGCTTGCCTAGCAAGCGCAAGGCCCTGGGTTCGGTCCTTAGCTCTGAAAAACAAACAAACAAACAAAACAAAACAAATTATATATATTTGGCTCCAAGGGGATAGCTCAGTGGGAAAATTACTAGTCATGCAAGTGTGAGGATCTGAATTCAAATCCCCAGGACCCATGGAAAGGCAGCAGGCAGTAGTATACATCTATAATTCTGGTGCTCTTGCAGGGAGATGGGAAGCAGAGGAGAACCCCAAAGCTTGAAGGCTAGCTGATGTGGTATATGCAGCAGTGAGCAGCAAAGAGTTGACCCTGCTTCAAACAAAGCAGAAGACGCGGACCAATGGAGGTGGGTGTTTCTCAATCCTCTGCTCTCACCTCCGACCCAGTCCTGCAGATGCACAGGGCAGCAGGCTCTGACGGCCATGGGCCTCTTTTCCTTAAATCCCCACAGGGAGTGCTCACCATCAAAATCAATGCTCTGGAGTACAAGAACATCCACAAACTCAGCAATCCACCCCCCTTGAGGTGCATTTGGTCCTTCATCTGGCCTAAACCCTTCCACACTGTTTAAAATTGTTTTTGCAGCTGGGTGGTGGTGGTGCACACCTTTAATCCCAGAACTCAGGAAGCAGAGCCAGGTGGATCTCTGTGAGTTCGAGGTCAGCCTGGTCTACAAAGCAAGATCCAGGACAGGCACCAAAACTACACAGAGAAACCCTGTCTTGAAAAAAACCAAAAAAAAAAAAAAAAAAAAAAAAGTTTTTGCCTTTTTAGTCTGTTTACAAACACGGCAGGACGGTTGTTGGTTGTCTCCTTACTCTTTGTCTCTTTGGGGGCCCGCCACCCAGCTCCCAAATAAATCACACACAGAGGCTTATGCTTAATTATGAATGTCTGGCCTTAGCTTGGCTTGTTTCTTGTAGCTTTTCTTAACTTAAATTATTGATGTCTACCTTTTGCCTCTGGGCTTTTCCTTTTCTCTTCCTGTATACCTTTCTTTGTTTCTTACTCTGTGGCTTGCTGTGCAGCTAGGTGGCTGGTCCTTGGAGTCCTCTTCCTTCTCTGGCTACTTCTTTCTTCTCCTCCTAGATTTTTCCTTCTACTTATTCTCTCTGTCTGCCAGCTCTGCCTATTCTTTCTCCTGCCTTGCTATTAGCCGTTCAGCTCCTTTTTGGACCATCAGGTGTTTTAGACAGGCACAGTAACACAGCTTCATAGAGTTAAACAAAGGCAACATGAAGAAGAGTAACACACCTGAAAATAATATTCTACAACACAAGACCTCTGCTGAATTGCTTAGCCAGGGCTTCTCTAAGGCTGTGCATGTATGGTCAACCCTCCAAAACCTGGCTGCATCAGAAGGAAGTTGTTGCTGCTGTTCTTGTTTTCATGAGTTTCATTTGCAAATTCCTGAGGGCGCACAGAGGGGTGGGAACATCTTGTGGCTACCCTTTCCCCGAAGGCCAACTAAGGAGCAGCCAGACACCAGCCCTACTTAAGGCTGCATTCCAGACAGGCACCATGATTAGAAGGACACTACTCCATCATTAAGACTGCAGACCTAATATCAGTGGGGTGATTTTTCATGGAAATTATTTAAAAAACCAAACTCTACTGGAAAGTGGTTTCCACATTTGGGGAGACTGGCTTTCTCTTAAACCTTTCTCTTTCCACTGAAAAGAGGGTCAAGGAGAAACGGCATCGGTTGTGTTGGGTACTTCGGTGAGTGTTTACTGAGACAGCAGGAGCAGGTTTGGAACACACCACCTGATGGAAGTGAGGTGGGATGAGGTCATCGGAACCTGGCTGTGCAATAAATCAGAGCTCCTGGGTACATTTCTTTCTTGTCACTGTTGCTCTGTCAGCCCTCGGCATTAGGAAGGGCCTGGCTTAGCATCATCTGGCTGTGCCTGATTCTCTCAAATGAGAAGTTCCCATCCTTCATCCCAGGAGTCATCCCTCAGCATCTACAGCCCAGATCTCACGAGACACCACAGTCCGGAGATGCTCCAATCCCTTATGTATAATCTGATAGTATGTGCATATAATGCACACACATCCCCTGATTTCCAAACATCTCTAGATTGGTCTGAATACCTAACAGAACTTAAAATCTACCTAAATAATTATTGTATTGTTTAGAGAATGGTGATAAGGAAAAGAAAGGCTGTGCACAGTTAGCATAGATACAATTTAGTTTTTTCAAAGGCTCTTATTTTAGGGCTGGGATTGAACCTAGGGCCTTGGACATGTTAGACAAATACTATACTGCTGAGCTACACCCACAGTCCTGTAAGAATTCTGGTGTGTAGACGGTTATATCAGAGGACTCAGATGTAGCAAATACAGAGAAGAGCTTACATTTATGGCTACCTGAACATACATAGTTAATACACACACACACACGCATACATTTATGTATGTTATGTATGCCTTATTGCTTTCAATTCCTCTCCAAATACATGTGCCAGGAGCCCCTGGCAGAATGGGCCATGGTTAACCCCTCAAAATTCCTCCCACTCTAGAAATACACAGAAGCAATAGGAACAAAAGATTATTCACATAGAATAATTACAAACTTGGCAGTTTTCTCTCCAAGCAAATGTGTGAAGGCTTCCTCTTCTCCATTTGAGGGGTGGAGTTTGAGGTCTGTTCAGTTCTGACTCCACTGTCAGGGTGCCAAACCTCCATATAGCACAGCCTGAGAAGGACCAGAGTGACAAATTGTGCTACATAGAGAAGTGTAAGCCAGAACAGGTCTCCCCAGTCAGCCTGTGGAAGTTTGAATGAAAAGCGTTGGCCATCCCCACCCCTCGAGGGCTCCTATATTGGATCACTTAGTCCCCAGTTGGTGGTCTCCAGCTGTTTGGGGAGGTTATGGAACTTTTAGAACTAGAATGCTGAGCGTTGCTGAAGGAAGAATGTGGCTGGAGGTAGGCTCTGAAAGTGCAGAGTCTCTCCCACTTCCAGTTTACTCTCGGCTTCCTGTGTGCGGTTGAGATGTGACCTCTTAGTTTCCTATTCTGGCTCCCTGCTCCCATACTCCTCTGCCATTATCGAGTCTCCCTCTGGAACCAGAAGCCATACCCTCTTCCTTATGTAAGTTGCCTTTGGTCATAGTATTTTGTCACAGCAATGGAAAAGTAAGCAGGACAGGGTCCTATTCCATGCTCTGTGGCCAGGGGCAGGCAGCAACGGTATCTCACATTCCTGGGTAACATCTGGGGAGGCAATGGTATAAAATCTCTGAGTTACAGCCTCTAGTGCATAGGTCAGGGTCTCTACAAATACTCCAGGAATCACTATAAGTAATACTTTGATCTAATGTTTTGGAAACTCAAAGTAAAGCCATAGTGGGAGCTGGAGAGATGGCTCAGCAGTTGAGAGAGCATCCTGAGCTTGCAGAGGACCTAGATTTGGTTCCCAGTGACAGTTTCAGCCCCGAGTATCTGACCTCCTCTTTTGGCCTCTGTAGGCAACTGAACTCATGTGTATATGTGTATACACACAGACATAAAAATGAATCTTGGAAGAGTTACCCCCACCCCTTAAAGGGATCCACAATGAAGCTGAATTAAAAAAAAAAAAACCTTCCCATATAATCCATAATCTTGCTGTCTGGAATTTACTCAAAGAAATCTACACACATATTTTCTCAGCAGCTTTATTCATAACCATCCACACTTGAAATCAACTAAGATGCCTTTCAGAGGGTGAACAGATAAACTAACAGATCTAGATGATGGAATATTGTTCAATGCTAAAAGGAAATGAACTATAGTCACCAAAGACATGGAAGAAACTTAAATGTATACTACTAAGCTGCCAATCTGAAAGGGCCAACCTGTAGTTGTTGTTTTTACTTTTTGCTCTTTGGGGGCCTGCCACCCAGCTCCCAAATAAGTACACATGGAGACATTATTACTTATGAATGCCTGGCCTTAGCTTGACTTGTTTCTTGCCAGCTTTTCTTAAATTATCCCATCTACCTTTTGCCTCTGGGCTTTCACCTTTCCCTATTTCTGTATATCTTTTCTTTCCTTCTTATTCTGTGTCTGGCTGTGTGGCTGTGTGGCTGGCCCCTTCTCTTCTCAATCCTTTTTATTCTCTCTGCCTGCCAGCCCTCTCCTGCCTAGCTATTGGCTATTCAGCTCTTTATTAGACCAATCCGGAGTTTTAGACAGGCAAAGTAACACAGCTTCACAGAGTTAAACCAACGCAACATAAAAGAATGCAACACATCTTTGCATCATTGCGCAAATATTCCACAACATAAACGAATGTAGCACATCTTCAGTTACTATTTCACAACACCAAACCGTCTCACTCTAACTGTAAGACATTCTCGAAAAGATACAAATACTCCAACGGTAAAAGGAACGCTCACTTGTGGTCGGAAGTTAGTGGGGAACGGAGGACAAATGGGCAGAATGCAGAAGGTCTTTGGGGCACAGAAGATACTTTACATTACACATGGTGGTTCCTGGTTGCATGTCTAACCCCACAATATGTACAACAGCAAGAGTGAGCTCTAGCGCCAGCTAGGGGCTGCAGGTGATAATGGCACAGCAGGGGCCTGTCAGCTGTCTCATTCCTGGCCTAAAGTTCTTGATGAAAGGGGAGGAGAAGCCTACGATGAGCAAATGATCAGAATTATAAATAAAGGTCAAGGTGAACGGATACGTCTAGAGCAGTGATTCTCCCATAAAATTATTTTCGTGGTTACTTCATAACTGTGAGTGTGCTACTTAGCGGTGTCTCAGTTCCTAAGACCATGGGAAATGTGTGTCTTCTGATGGTCGCGACCCAGAGGCTGAGAACCACCGATCTAGATGAGGATATATTCAGAGGATATATTAAAATTCTCGGCTCAGAACAAAATGACAACACAGAGATACCCAAAGACACGGGGCTTTCAAACGGCACCAACGGTGGGTTTACAAGGTCATACCTCTGAGTTTTGGCGGGGTCATAGCTGCACGTCTGTTTGTGGCACTGGAGCAGGGGTGTCTGGGGACCGGTCCTCTGCGTGTCTGAGTTAAATATGACCAGGCATAAGGGGATTTCCTTAAAGGCAAGGCCGAGTAAGGGCCTTGAAAAGGAGATTGTGTTTTTGTAGACTCCTGGTGACTCACATTTTCCCCTTCATTCCATGGCCTCATCAACCCCAGCCAATTGCTCCCTGGGCACCAGGTGCATCCCAGAGAAATTCCCACATTGGCCACAAGGAGGCACTCAAGGGCAGCAGTAACATTGCTCTGGCTCAACACCCTCATTTTCTGAAGCCACAGGTAGCCTCCCTTTTGGCAAACTTTTCATGTTCTCATCTCCTGTCCTCTCCTCCCCCTGTGTTCCTTTGTTCCTCTCCAGAAGTTGAAAAATTCACAAGTTAGATGCCCCTTATTGAGGTAACTGAATTGAACCTCCAGAATACTGAATAGCCTTAATTTGCTGTGACTATGTGTTTATAGGTACTTGACAGCAAGACTGGCTTTAAATTCAGGCAGAGCACTTGGCAGAAGCGCAGTCAACCAGGAATGTCCCCTCAGTAATTTCTTGTCACTGCTTCCTAGC
The DNA here is from genome assembly GCA_902168405.1 of Peromyscus aztecus. Lineage (NCBI taxonomy): Eukaryota > Metazoa > Chordata > Mammalia > Rodentia > Cricetidae > Peromyscus > Peromyscus aztecus. Next base: position 7,245 of record CABHPQ010167501.1, read on the forward strand.
TCTTCTCCCTCTACCGGAGGCTGGGTTCCTGCGCTAGGCAGGTATCCACCTGCAAGGCCAGCTGCTAAGGCAGCCAGAGGAAATTCCTCCCTTGAAGACAAAGGGTCCATTATCCAGCAGGCTCAGGTTCCCAGGGATGGGGGAAGGCACACAGGAGCTTCTTATCTTTACTTTATTTGGCAAAGCAGGGGCAATCTTCACAGAGACCTGACCCTAACCGCCACCTCCCCGGGCCGCCCCCCCCCCCCCCCCCCACCATTTCCTGCAAAGCACAAAGGAGAAATTCCACTCCCAGCCTGGTTTCTGCCTCAAGGGTGACTGTGGCTAAGAAGTCACAAGGCTCTTTGATGCAGGTGGCAGCTGCAGCCTGGTGGCAATAGGAAGGCCCTGCCTGTCATCTTCACACTGGCCTGAGCAGTGTGCTCCCAAGTTGTAGGCCAGCCTCTGGGAGTCCTAGGGACATTATTGCAATGGGATGTAGGGTTTGGACTTCCTGACTCTGTGATTGAACTGCCAGATCATAGGCAAACACACACACACACATACACACACACACACACACACACACACACACACACACAAAATTCCCTGTGGTCTTCTTGTCTTATCTGCAAAACAAGAACAAGTATATGCAAATAAAAACAGAAAAGGAAAGTTTTTTTGGTTTGTTTGGTTTTTGAGGCAGGGTCTTGCTGTGCGGTTCAAGCTGGCCTCAAATTCACTATGGAACACACACTGGCCTCCAACTCAAAATCTTCCTGCCTTAGCCTCCCAAGTACTGGGATTTCTGGTGTGCACGATCACAGCCAGCTCGAAACAGTAATGTGAAATACCATCCAGGGTGCTCGCTGCAGCAGCGCTGACACTAAGATCGACAAATGTAGAGGTCAGCAGGGCCTCTCACCAGCATGGAGTATAGAGCCGCAAACAACAGTCCGAATTTCACAGTAACAATTATGTTTTATGAATAATAAGAAGGAAAGGACTCGAAAGCAACAAACTCAAGACAGTGATATGGAGACAACAGAAATAATAATTACCCTGATGCAATCAGGACCCATTGTGTACTTGGGACAAAGCATCACAAAGCACACAGAATTATCAGATCCTAATTTAAGATTTAATTAGAGACAAAATGATAAAATGGTAGGTGTCCTTACTTAATCATAATGCACCATTTACATGTATTAGCACACTCCATACTGTACTTTGTATATATGTACAATTAAAATAAACAACAAAGGGCTAGAGAGATGGCTGAGCGGGGAGAGAAAAGTACTTGCCAAGCAAGCCTGATGGCCTGAGTGTGATTCTCAGAACCCACATAAAACCCCCATGTTGTGTACATATCTGTAATCCCAGCACCCCTACAGAGAGATGAGAGCTTGTCCAGACACTCACGAGCTAGCCCGAAGCACTCAGCCCAGCGGAAACAATAAGAGAGATCCTGCCTTTAAAACAAGGTGGAAAGAGAGAATGGACTCAGGAAAGTTATCTTCTGATCTCCTCGTGCATGCCAGGGCATGTGGGCACCAGAACTTACACATATATCCTACACACACACATACACACAAGCAACGATAACAATACTAAATAACAATAAGAATGACTGGGTGAAAGTAAAAGAATATTAATAATATTGATAATATAAGCACTTTTAAATGCTTTTATTATAATGTACTTTTAATACAATGTGCCTTTTCAGGTAGCTAGGGTAGTGTCTGAAACCACACAAGGAACACTAGCCTTGTTCTGTTTTGCCTGAGGTTAGTTTGAACAGCTAGAATGCATTCCGAACCCAGTTTCTCTGGTTGCTCTCTGCAACAAGGAAACAAAATCGAGGAGTCAGCTTACAATGATCTTCTCCATAATCTTCTAACAACAATTTGCTAGGGTTTTTTTTTGTTTTTTGTTTTTTTTTTGGTTTGGTTTTTTTTTTTTTTTTTTTTGATTTTTCGAGACGGGGTTTCTCTGTGTAGCTTTGCGCCTTTCCTGGATCTCGCTCTGTAGACCAGGCTGGCCTTGAACTCACAGAGATCCGCCTGCCTCTGCCTCCCAGTGCTGGGATTAAAGGCGTGCGCCACCACCCGCCCGGCAATTTGCTAGGTTTTACATGGCAGAATTCAATTGTCTTTTATATTCATCCGTTTTCTGTCCCCTCTTACTGCAAACACAAGCATTACGTGAAACCCTTATGGCAAGTGAGGCTTGTGGAACACCAGCACCCCAGGCAAGGAGGTCTAAACCCTATAACCTGTACGTTTTGTTAAGGTGGTAGGGAAGGGACTAAAAACGCAAAAGAAAATAGAAAGTGAACCCCAAATTCAGGGGGCCCAGACAGGGGGGCGGATATACTTGTGGTAAAGACAATACCCCTTGGTATTCCTTTGTTCAGCAACACTAGCGAGTGCTAGCAATGTGGTAGCTAACGTTGCTAATCCTAGAGAATTCAGAATGTGCCCAGCCCCAGAAACAGCCTGGACTTCAGCCGATTCCTCAGCAAACGTGTAACACTCGTGTCCTAGTTAGGGGGTGCTACTGCTGGGATTAAACACATGACCAAAGCAACTTGGGAAGGAAAGGTCTTATTTGGCTCACACATCCATACCACTGTTCATCAGTGAAGGATGTCAAGACAGGAACTCAACAGGGCAGGAACCTGGAGGCAGGAGCTGATGGCCTCCTGGAGGCCACGGAGGGGTGCTGCTTACTGGCTTGCTCTACAAGATTATCTCAGCTTATTTTCTTATAGAACACAGGACCATCAGCCCAGGGATGGCACCACTCATAATGGGCTGAGCCCTCCCACACAAAATCACTAATTAAGAACATGCCCCACAGTCTTGCCCACAGCCTGATTTTTATGGAGGCATTTTTCTTAATTGAGACTTCCTCTTCTCCAATGACTGATTCCAGCTTTTGTCAAGTCAACATAAAACTAACCAGCCCAACTTGATATTCATTTTGGTTTAGATCTTAAATGTCCCCACAAAGGCTATATATAGGTAAAGGACTTTTTTTTTTTTTTTTTTTTTTTTTTTTACCAACCTGCAGTATTCCTAGGAGGTGATGGCACCCTGAGGCAGTGTGGCCAAGTAGAAGAAAGATCACTGGAGACCCTTGGCCCTTCCTTTCCCTATCTGTGCCCCAGCCACATCTCTGTTCTACCACATGCTCCACCATAATGTCTATTCTCCTCATAGGAATAAGGCAATAGATAGGGAAATGCAGGCATCCTTCCTGCTTCCTGGCAGCCACGAGGTAAGCAGCTTTGGAATTACTGCCTTCCCACAGGCCCCAAAGCAAAGCAACAGAGCCAGCCACACATGGACTGACGAATGCAGTGGTTCTCAACCTGTGGGTCATGACCCCATCAGGGGTCACATGTCAGATATCTTGCAAGCCAGATATTTACATTATGATTCATAACAGTAGCAAAATGCAGTTGTGAAGTAGCAATGAAAATAATTTTATGGTTGGGGGGTGGTGGTCACCACAACATGAGGAACTGTATTAAAGGGTCATAGCATTAGGAAGGTTGAGACTACTGGACTAAAAAGGTTCTGAAAGAGTGAACCCCAAAAAAACTTTTCTTCCTTAGGCACCAATTATCTCAGGTAATTGTCAGGAATGGAAAGTCAACAAGATGTTAAACCAGCGAAGTTTTCTAAGGTCAGCATTTGTAGAGTAAGATTAAACCGATACCTGAGTCTGGGGCAAATGTTCAGAAGTATAAAAACATGCACACGCAGTAAGAAAGGGGCAGGTGAAACTGCCTTTTGAAGCTTACCCAGGGATCTTTCTTTTGTTTGGTTGGTCGACCTCACCACGGGAAGGCTCGCTCGAGTCCGACTTCCTCTAGCGAAAGGACTTGGTACATCCCCCTCAGACATGGCTTCCAAAGAGTCACCAGATGTCTCTGACAAATGCTCGAGCGGATCCCCCAGATTGGGAGGTTGAGGACTGTGGGATAGCTTGGGGCTTTTTGTCTGCAAGAGACATTTTAAAGAAAGCATTATTATTATTATTATTATTATTATTATTATTATTATATTGATGTATTTATTATTGCCATGACATTTCCAATACCAGCTGTGACCAGAAAGAAAACCACCAGAAGGATTACACTAGGAGTCAGTAGTGTAAACTCCTGAGGAAAAAAAAATGTCCTTGATGATCCTATTAAGAATTGTGGTCTGCGGCGAGTGGTGGCCCACACCTTTAATCCCAGCACTCAGGAGGCAGAGGCAGGTGGATCTCAGTGAGTTCAAGGCCAGTCTGGTCTACAAAGGGAGTTCCAGGACAGGCAGGGCTGTTATACAGAGAAACCTTGTCTTGAAAAAAACAAAACAAAAAAAACCAACCAAACAAACAAAAAAAAAAGAATTGTGGTCACTGGACATCTACCCTATAACTGCCATTTCAAGAAGGTTGGGGATACGCCTGCCCTATGGAAAGAATGATGGAGAACTGTTACCTTTGCCAGAGTCTCACTATTAAAGCACAAGAGCTGAGCCTGCATATATTTCTAGGTGCCCAGTGTAGATATCGGGCTCACACCAGGGTAAACCGGACACAGTCAGTTCTTCACAGTATTCTATAAAGACCTGATTCCAGGGGCTGGGGAGATGGCTCAAGGGTTTGAGGCCAGCCTGGGCTATGGAGGGTATTCCACAGGAGCTAGGGCTACACAGAGAATCCCTGTCTTGAAAAACAAAACAAACAAACAAGCAAGCAAATCAAAACAATGAACAAAACAAACAAAAAAATGTGCTTAAAAATTCAATAAGCTAACGCTCTGAGGGAGATATTAATAACACTGTTGAATATTTCTGTTCTGAGGCAGAAGACCCTTAGTAAGTTGTCTAGCTTTGTTTTTTATCTTCCCTGCTAATCCACAGATAGCTGATAACCCCACCCACACACTGCCTAATTGAATTTCCCTGTGAATTACCTGTTTAGACTGCTATGTTAGGAAGTAAGTATGTTGAATGCTCATTATCTATCAGTGAGCATTGTCCAGAAATCGGAAGGATGGTCAGCACTGGGAAATGTCAAACAAAACCTGATTTAATAACCTAAGAGAATTATGATAGAGGTATAAATATGAATTGTGTGGTACATTCATTCATATTTCAGTGAATGCCCATGAGAGCTCCACTATGCTCCAGACACTCTGCTTGGGACTAAGGCTAGAATGATACAGCAAACAGACATGACTTCCTTCTTCATGGTGCTTATAATCCAGAAGGAGACATGCATTAATGAGAAGGGAGAAGGCTGGGTGTGGTGGCGCACGCCTTTACTCACAGCGCTTGCGGGGCAGAGACCGTTGGATCTCTGAGTTTGAGGGCAGCTCGGTCTATACAGTGTGATCTAGGACAGCCAGGGGTACACAGAACAACCCTGTCTTGAAAAAACAAAAGAGAGAAGGGGGCTGGGGCAATAGGAGGAAGTGTGCCATCCATCCAAGATTGGTGGTAGAAGCAGAGGCATGTGGGTAAAAGCAGGATAAAGATGTTTTTTCTAGATCACGGTGGCTGCTGTATAGAGACTGGAGATAACACATGGCATAGGGCAGAGAGGAGGAGCTAGGGAACTTGGGGAACTGTGAGAAATGGGCACAGTGTCTCAACCTTCCCATCTCCCCTGGCCAATGCTGACCTGCATCACATGGCTCCAGGCACCTTCTGGGAAGCAAAGTGATCTAGAAGGACCATGCAGGTGCCTTTACTCTAACTAAGATGCCAACTGCCACTGGTGGGGTGGCAGTGGGGTCCAGGCTGTCCCCAGGAGCCAGGCTTGTTGGCTTGTTCCATTCCTTGATTTCTTCATGCTGCCTAAGAATGCCAGTCCACCAGGCACACAACTCAAGGCACTGAGGCTTCCTGGGCGTGTGATCTGTGCAGCTAGCTAGAACCTTGCTATCCAGTGATCTGTGCTTGTTTCATGTTCTTCTGGGGATCTCTAGAAACTTTTCATGATTTTTTTTTTAAATCAAGAGACACTTCATGTGTCTCTTTACTTCTCTTTAAAATCAAGAGAAAATTATGTTGCCTTTCCTGCTTTCACGACTTAGCTACTGATCCTTGAGTGATGGCACAATTGTGCGTGATAGGACCAGAGGACCCTTAGAAAGATGGAATGGTCTCTCTCCCATTGCATTACCCAGACAGCCACACTTCACAACACCTCACAGGACCCTCCCAAAGAAGGAAACACAAATTCTTCCCCTCCTGTGACCCCCGGGGGTGTGCCTTCCAGAGATGCCTGCATAGCCAAATGAAACTCAGCCATTAAAAGTCAATGAGATTATGAACCAAGATTCAAGCCAGAAACAACGCCATTAACAGGCAAATTGCCCCTTTAGGTTCGTTTTCATACGTAAGTTTCCAAAGCAGATTATTTCCCAATTTACTTTTTATGAAGTTGGCTTCTATTATGGGGAACCGATACTCCTCATGACTGTTTTTTTTTTCCCCCCCAGTCTGGGATCAGACCAAGCATATCATCCAACCAGGGAAATAGCCCTAAATCTCACTCACCTACCTCACCAAGACTTGGAGAAGAGGCTATGGTCACTAATGGCAGAGCTTCCGAGTTATGCTAAGCAGAATCTCATGCTAGATGTGTTCTAACCAGAGAGGTGGGGAGGAGAAGAGGAGAGACTCATTTAGCCTAGCAAAATAGCAAAACCCAATATTCCTTTAAGCGATGCAGCTGCATTTCTCGCCTCTGCTGCGGCCATCCTAGCAGCCTGTGGCTGGCATGCTGCACGTGATGAGTTGGTATTTTCCATTGCAATAGGCAATAATCCTTGAAGAAAATGAAACATCAAATCTCTATTTCTTGTTCAGGGTCATCACAGTAGTAAGTAAATATAAAAATAGAGATGAAAAGGCTGATATCTTTTCTAACTTCCTCTATATAAACTCTTTGGTTCTTAAAGGTATACTTCTCTTGATTTTTATGTCACTCAGTTTCTTGTTGAAAACTATCCTTGTGCCTTAGCAATCTCCTCAAACACTGCACCCTCCCCTCAGCTGCTAGCTCACTGCTGAGACGTCCAGTCAACTTGCAGAAAAGACAACGGAAACGGTTGGCACTGGTATTAGATACCCCAGGATTTGATACATTGAAAACAATGTGCTACTTAGCCTGTACCCAGGATATAAGGTATATCTTAAGGGCCTAGAACTGCATAACCAGGAGCTGGGGACGGGGTATGCCTTGCACACACAAAATTATGGGTTCACTCCCCAACACTGCTGCAAAAAAATTGGGCTTGGTCACACCACTTAGCACTTGGGAGGTGGAGGTAGAAGGCTCAGAAGTTCAAGGTCATCTTAGCTACATAGCAAATTCAAGGGTGAGGCCAACGTAGGCCTGTCTCAAAAACAAACAACACAAAAGAAGCATATCTGTAACATACAAGAAGAGCCATGTGGGCATGCCACTGTAAGGGCTGGAGAGGGGAACTGCAGACTTGAAGAAATGACGGTGTTGAGGGCAGATCAGTGGCTGAATGCCTCACCAAGCATACCTAAGGCTCCGGGATTTATCCTCACTACCGCAATATTAAAAAATAAAAACTAAAGGTGGATGGGGAAGTTAGAGCTTCAGTATGGCAGAGGCCAGGTTGCTGGGAACTCTCTCCCCCAACTGGACCAATCAATAGCCACCTACGCATGACTAAACCAATCAAATTCCTTTCCTCAGAAACTACCCCGGGGCCAGAGAATTTACTCTATGTGTATGAACAGACCAGGAAAGTGATGCAGCAGAGCACAGAGAGAAAAGGTAACACAGACTTCTGGTGGATCACAGATGAGAGAGCCTCAGGCCCATTGCCCAAGCCAGCAGCTCTGGGGCTTTCTGCTTCCAGTCACGGGGCGGGGGTGGGGGGTGGGGGGTGGCATAGGGGGAGTAGGGCTTGGGAGGGCGCAGGTGTAGGGGGTATGAGGCTTACAACTAGTTTGGCCCTTAGTTCCAGTTTTGTCCTTTCACTGTTTCCAGAAGAGTCTGCGCCTCATTAGCAAATGGTCACTGTCCAATACCAATTCTAGTAGTTGGCCCCCCCACACCCCTTAACCAAGTTGCTGTGCTACTCAGATTCATAACATGAGCAGCAGCCAGGGAGAGCACTTAATTCTCTGGAGACTAAGCAAACAACATCAAGCAGCTAGAGGGGGTTAAAATAGAGAGGAATGCTGCTTAGGTTTGCAAAGTCTGAGGCAACGAAAACAGCGTCAAAAGAGATCCCGCTTTACGGCTCGCTCAGAGGCAGCATGCATGGCCTGGGCTTAAACCCCAGGACTACACAAAACAAACTCAACCCCCATGTTACACACAGTATCACTGTAACTATAGGAAAGCAATAGGGCCTGGGGAGACGGCTCAGCTGGGAATGTGCTCACTGCACAAACACTTGGACCCAAGTTCAGTTCCCTAGAACTCATGTAAAAGCTGGGCATACCCTTCATCTTAGCACTGGGGAGGTAGAGACAGGAGGATCCTGGTAACTTGCCTGGCCAACTAGCTCGAGAGCTTCAGAAGCTGCAGGTTCAGTGAGAGACCCTATCTCAACAAAACCAAGGTAGATAGCAACTGAAGAAAACACCCGATGTTGACCTCTGGCCTCCACATGTACAGGAACCCATGTGTACACTCATAAACACGTACATGTACACACAAAGGTGTGTGTGTGTGTGTGTGTGTGTTTTAGTGTTCCCTAAAAGGGAGGCAGACTACAGGATTTCAGATTGTGGCCTCGTTTTGCTTAAGATGAAGCCTTTTCTGGACCCTGGGTGGTCCAGCACATACTCTGCATCCTCTGTTGTAGAACTGAGAGCTAGCCCCAGCTGTAGAAGAAGCAGAGGATGATGGGAACACTCTCTGGGCCACCTGAGCAACACTCAAGAGTCCATAACCTTGGCTGGTGACCCAGGACAACATTCTCCCTGCATTTCCATTACAACTTTTTCCAGACCTCCCATTCACCAAGTGCCTCAGCCCTCCAAACACAAATGAGAACAGGGTGGTCTGTCTAGTCAAGTCACCCAACCCACTTACCCTTTCTAAAGTGTTCTCTTCCTTAAAGAGGACTTTGTCTCACTGAGCAGTGATGGTGTAAGGGGATCCATGTGGCTCTCTCTGGTGTCTTCATCTATAACTCTCTCTTAGACTAAATTTCCAGGCATTTTCTCTTCCTAATGATGGGGAAGGAGGGGAGGGAACTATCATCTCAGGTTCCTGTTGCCCTGGACCAGATGGCTCAAACCTGGTAATCTCATTTAGCCATCACTGTAGCTTCGTAAGAATGCTTACCATTAAGGAAAGTGCCTAAGCCATGTACACTGAACTGCTAGTGAATGAAGAAACCCAAACCCAGTATGTAGGTTTACAGATCTGAATCTCATTGTTGAGTTACTTAACCAGGACACAGAGATGCTGGCTCTAGGTCACCTTCTACCAAGAACTGGCCAACATATAACCTTCATTGGATAACAGTTGGCTCATGTGTTGCTATTTAAAATTCCTTTTTGGCAAAAAAAAAAAAAAAAAAAAAAAAATAACTCTAAGGAAAAAATACCACAAAGAAAGGGAGGTGTCAGGGGGGGGGGGGGGAATTAGCTTACTGAGACATCCTATATACTGTTGATTCTACTGTACCTGCTCTGTACAAACACGTTGCTAAGCCATGCTTAGTACTTAGTGTGCCGCCGTGTGTGTGTGTGTGTGTGTGTGTGTGTGTGTGAGAGAGAGAGAGAGAGAGAGAGAGAGAGAGAGAGAGAGCCTGTTGCATTTGAACACTGTAGTCAAAGAGGAAAGGAAATCAAAGATATAATCATCAATGTTTTTCATTCTCATTTTCAGACCTTTTAAACTCTAAACTGAAATACCGAGGTCCAGAAAAACAAACCTGAAACGAAGCTTTATATAATATGCTAACTGTTGGGAACAGTGGAATGTCTGGTTAGCCAAAGTATTCAGATGGCAGTCTGTTTTGAAAAGAAAAATCAACCTTGCCTTAATGAACTTTTCCTTCATCCTAATGGATGCCCAGTTTGCCACAGAGAACTGGGAAACACAATGCAAATGTATTCAGAATGACTCATTCCCGGTGCTCGTTAATGGCCTCCTTCACTGAATCAGACACCTTGCACTTGAGAAACTCTCAACTCAGAATTCTCACTTGAACTGAAGAGAACCATCTAGTTGCTAGGAACAAAGTAAGAGATTAATGTGTAATGAGTCAAGCGTGGACTTTAGTTTTTCTCTTTCATCCTTGCTCCAGCAACACTTCATCTTTGAAGGAAATTCAGTTACTAGGGATGGCCTGACCAAGGCTCTGTTAGTGTACGGAGTCCTTTCCATGGTCCACGGTGTGATCAGCTGCCTCCCATTCTCGTCCCTTTCTTCTAAGTCTTTGAGTTTGTAACTAGAGATGGGAAGGAAGACATAGAGTTCTGTAAAGCACACAGGACTTCCTGGGGCCCTGTCCTTACAGACACCTGCCCTGGGTGGCAGTATCCACTGAGGTCCTTGCCCTCTGGGCCAGACACCTGGCATTCTCAGCTGAGTTCTGGGACCCACAGCCAGGTGAGCCCTGAACATCCTATAGCTTCCTGCTGCTTCCCACAGCCTCCGTGACCCTTGGCCAGGACCACTTGGGTTTCCTTGGCACCATCGTTGTGATGAAGGCCGAGGTAGGGGACACACTGAACACATCGGTAGACATGACAACTGCAATATAAATGTCAGAAAGAAGTGCGGTTCTAGAACAATCTTGAAACTGTCAGATGGTCTCAGCTTTAAAGACTCAGGGAAATGGTGGTGGAGGCTAATAACCCAACTTTTGTTTTCATTATAAAAGATGGGCATAGGCAATATAGAGTCCTACTGATAATCAGGAGCAAGGCATAAACCCACTCAAGATGGAGTGCCTGGTGTCTTCCTGGGTGTTTCCTATAGGGAGTCAGGACACATGACAGGTTTCCAGCAATGTAGAACTTCCAGGCCCCATCAAAAGATGGGAATTTAAGTTCAAGCCTTTATTTGAATGCCAACTTCCAACTTCTCTGACATTCTTTGACTACCTTTCCTTGAGCTCTGAAAATCAGTATTTCCATTCTTTTGTTTGGACAGAGGTTAATGGTTTTTCTCTAGGATTTATTTTGATGAATTTTCCCTGATAAACTCTGCCATACCCTGTTTCCTCAAGGCTAGTATATCAATACTTTCCTCCCTCTTCCACTCAGAGTGCCCAGACATTATTCATGTTTTTCACCTGTGAAAACATCCATGTTTGGTCTGGAGTGAAATCCGATGATTCAGCAGTGGAGCAAAGTACAAGCATCTTCTCTTTTACATCTCCCCTCTTGTGTGCACTATTTCATTATCAAATCAGAGGGGTGTATGGGCTTGAGTGCCAACTGCTCACTGCCCAGAGACAGTCTGCCCAGAACCACCACAGACATCTGTGCATGCAACAAGTTGCCTATGGTCACGAACAAGGGTGGGGCCTTCTGCTCTGGCCATACAAGTCCCTTCCTACAGAAACCAGGAAGCAGATGACAAGGACAGCTCTAGTACAGAGGGCTATGTCCTTGTCCTTTAAACAGAGGTATCCAACCTTTTGACAATGTACTATGACATTGTCATCTACAGATGTGCTGAGTCACCTGCCCTGCTGTAGCAGGGTTGATATGCCTGGACAGAATACCAGGCGGCAGGCATGATGTCCACAAAGCATCCTTTGTGGGCTAGTTCCGTCTTTTGAAAGGTAAATGTCTGAAAATGAAACTGGAGGACAGGGAGGTTACTAATACAGTCTGAAGAAGGGAATGGGTGATCTTTCAGGACCAAGGAGAGAATGACAGTCCAGAGTCACTGATGGTGACACTGATGTGTTCTTTAAGTTGGGGAGACCTGGCTTCCATTTGCAAAAAAGACTCCTGATGGAAGACCGGTATATGGTACGCTTGGGTGCTCAGTCTGGAAGCTTAGCAAATATGTCCCATGTAGCTGTCTGCAATAACATAGTATGGAGCCCTTACCCAGCTTTAAAAGACTAACTGGGCTCCCAAGATTTCTTTATGACCGCAACCAAGGGCACAGTGCTTCCCCCTGAATATAATGAGGATATTTCTCAATAGGTTGAAGCCAAGCCAAGATTAGTTAGATTTAGAAAGATTAAGAATAATGTGGAGGTCAAAAGATGGCTTAGTGCAGTGTGCTTCAACCTTCCTGATGCTGCAACCCTTTAATACAGTTCCTCATGCTGTGGTGACCCCGACCATAAAATTATTTTCATTGCTACATCTTAACTTTAATTTTCCTACTGTTATGAATTGTAATGTAGATATCTGGTATGCAGGATATCTGATATTTGACCCCCAAGGGGGTCGCAATCCACAGGTTGAGGACTACTGTCTCAGTAGGTGAAAGGCACTTGGCTGCCAACTATGATGACATGAATTCAACCCTCAGATTCACATGATGGAAAGAGGGAACAGACTCCTGCAAATTGTCCTCTGACCTTCACACATGTATCAACACATGTGCTTGAACACAACACACACACACACAATGTCATTTTAACAAGTTTTTTGTTGTTCTTTAAAGGAAGAAAAATGATAGCTCCCATTGTGGGTTTGTGGGTACAGATGTGTACACATTCCATCCTTAACCGAATCAGTGAGTCTAGAAACAATTTACAAGGCGATTAACAAACTCCAGTCTGGAATACTAAGCACAGCAAAGGTGTTTACAGGGAACGTTTCTTGTACAATGTAGGAAATAAAAGTCACATACTAAATATTAACTTTGGTTTTCTTCCAGTGTTGGCATTATGGGTAACATGCTTTCTCCATTTCTCCAAATCAGGAATGATTGCTTACATAAATCAGAGGATTAATGAACAAGCCAGACAGTTACAAGGAACATAATAATGAGGAAAGGGAAAACTTCCTCAGGGCACTTAGGATCCAGAAGGACTGGTGATCATCGGTGGCCTGCTCATACCCACTCTCGGCTTCCCCAGCTACTCTACAGCTGGGTTTCAGGCAGAGGGCTTGTCCTCAGAGGTGGCCCCTAATGAGGGCACATGGCACCAGGGAAAACCCAGGAAGGGAAGTACATTCTCATTTTCATGCTATGCAAAATTGACAGGAACCAGAACTGCAATGGCTTTTCAACTCCAAACTAGATACAGCCAGGAGAGAGGAACCAAAGCCAACAAGGCCATTCTGGATATGCATGTGGTACTTCACTTTATAAACAGACAGACTTCCAAGTCCTTAGTTCTGATGTCACTGCCTTAACTGAGCCCTTCAAGCTTGGCTCCAGGTGAGTTCGGCATTTTAGCAATGTTTTTTGTTTATGGTTTTTTATTTTCCGTTAAGTCGGTCATGCTTCCTTGGTTGCTGCTCAAGTTTATTGTACTGCAGACTGGACATGGCACAGACACCTCCCCTGGTTAGAATGCAGGAGAGCTAGCCCAGCTGCCAGGTTCGGATGTCAACCTGCCCACTGCACACTTGTGGCAAGACATAGACCCTTCTGCAGTGACTCTTAGAATAGACTTCTGATTTCTCCACAGAGCCACCCTGAGGTCAGAGCTACTTAAAGCCCCAGAGGCCCAGCTTTCCCCATCCTTACCCCGTATCTCTCCACTGCATCTGGAAGTGAAGTCATCAGCCAGTTCCACATCTGGATCTCACCAACCCCAACCCTCATCCTTTCAGATGTTCATGGGCGAGGCTGCTCTGTACTGCTGCCCTTCCCCTTCTATTTCAGATACAACGTGAAAGGCCAGGTGAACCGCTGCTGTCCGTTTGTCCACCCTGCCTATGACATCCAACCCTGTCTGTTTTAGGAAGAAGGGAAACAACACTGTTTCTTTCAGGTTTTAAAGTAAGAAAACCTTTTACCTCCTGAAGCATGAGTAGAGTATTTCCTTGTCATATAAGAAGAATTTTGTAAAATACAGCATGTTAGGAAGGAGCAGCTGGACTTGATTTCCAGCCAATCACAGGACGGCCATTTGTGACTCTGCCTCTTCCTTTGGTAAAGCTTCCCTTTATTGCATACTGCCTGTAATCAATGACTGTATCCCTTTCCTCCCTCAATGTGGAACAAGCAGTGTATGCATAACAAACAAGTGAGGCTCCAATAAGCCACAGAGGCTCCCAGGTCCTCACTGCTCAGGAACACAGCTGCAGACACCTGGAATTCAGAGACAGGGATACACTTGAAAAGGCTCTGGATGAAAGGTGTCTGTGGGGATTGCTGCTACTCCCCGATGAAAAGAGGGGGACCTGCTTGCAGGCTTTGAAATTCTAAATAGAATACAATCTGTGCTGAAGACTCACTTTAGAAGCCTCCTAGCAAAGGCCTTTTTAAACACCACCTTGCCCCAACCTACCCCTCCCCCCTGCAGCCTAGGTTAATACCTTTGGGGAGAATGGGAGGCCCTAGGCCAGGGGTGGAGTCCCCAAAGATGAAAGTGGAACCAACCTGGCTTTTGTCCCTAGTAGCAATGGTCCAGCCACAGTGAAGGCACAGACAGTAACAATGTCCTGGGAACTTGTTCTTACAGCTCCACAGTGGGCATGGCCTCAGGGAGTTGTTGGAGGCCACCAGGCCATCAGTACTTGTGGCCAGACCCTCTCCAAACATCCCTGGAAGGGTTTTGCTGTGACTTACAAACTTACACTGCACACTCACCCACACCCAAGCCCACCCTCATACTCACTCACCCCTACCACCACCACCATGACCACCGCATGCATGCTCAATTTGACTGCAATGAGTTTCAATTAAAACAAAAATAAAACAAAGCTCCCCCAAATAAAAAAAAAAATCTCAAAAAAAAAAAAAAAGCCAACAAAAAGCAAAACAACCACTAAATTCACTTTATGGGAGTTTCAACTACCTTTCTGGAAAACTGTTCCTTTTGTTTGTTTGTTTGTTTCTAACTCTGTTAACTTATTAAATACCAGGGTCTGGAGAACCAGACAAAAGACAAGATTAAGAATATGAAAGATTTGTGTTTTGCTCACACTGGTTTGTGGAACACAGAGTAATTCCAACAATGCTATGTATTAGTGAAACCCTAGAAACCTTTCTAAACCTCAATTCTCAGTTAAATGACATGATGGTGGGGCAGTTGTCTCAGTGGCTGAGTATTTGTTTGCATAGCATGAATATGGCCTTGGGTTCCATTCCCCAGACCACGTACACAATGGAGATAATCCGAATATTTACTTGATATTGTTAGGACAAGGAGAGTGCTTCAGAACTCACAGGACAACATTCGTGAAGCAGGAACTCCAACAAAGCTACCCTTTCTCTATACTGCTCGCTCAGAGTTTCTGGGCAGCTCAACTCAGCTTCCTACCATAAGGGGCTGCCCCATAACTCATGGAATCCCACAGGGATTAGAAGGACACACCAATGGCTTAATGTGCCCATACTGCTGGACTGGAGAATGGCTACTTCTGATTTTAAAAGAGAGAACATCATGTCGCAGAGGACCTGAGTTATTCACTGAAGGGGAGAACAAATTCCTTCAATTTTCATCCTTAATCTGCTTGCCACTCCAGTGGGGAATCTCCAAAAATCACTACTGTAGTTGTACCTTATCTATAATTCAACAAAATAGAAAAGAAAAAAATTTGAAAGAGACCTCAGATAACCAGTGATTTGTTGATAAGCTAAAAAGAGAGAAAGAGTCGGGTGTGGTAGTGGACATCTTTAATCCTAGCCCTCAGGAGGCAGAGACAAGTGGCTGGATCTCTTTGAGTTTGAGGCTTACCTGGTCTACATAGTAAATTCCAGGTCAGTCAGGGCTACAGAATAAGACCCTATGTCAAATAAGAAAGAAACAAGAAAGAAAAGGAGAGAGAGAGAGAGAGAGAGAGAGAGAGAGAGAGAGAGAGAGAGAGAAAAGAAAAAGAGAACAGAGGATTTCTTTCTTTTAAACATAAGGAAAAAAGAAAGAAAAATGGACACAGTACAGAGTTAGCAAGATCCTGGGTTCCTGTTCCCATTACCCTCTTCCCAAAAAAGTGTGGAAAGCTATCCCAGACTCTGTACTATTTATGATGGAGAAAAAAACTTCCACACCACAGTATCAACTCTAAGTTCTGAAAATTGGAAAAGCAGTTAAGGGTAGTGTGTAGAGCGGCAGGGAAGAGCTCACCATAGCATCCTTTCCCTCCCTCTGTGGCTCAATTTGGTGTGCAACACATGTGTGAGGATGTGGTGGAGGCCTCTCTTTTGCATGAATTCTAAAATTCATTATGGAAATATGAAAACAGTTAAGAACTCATGGAAAGAAACATTTCTATTATCTAAGGATAAACACCTGTCCGAACCGGGCAGGGCAGCTGTGGGTTATGACAATGGTGGTTTTTGGTGAATTTGGTGAAGCCCAAATTTAACTGTTTTAAGGACAGGGTCTTACTATGTAGCTCTAAGACCTGATTGGGCTCAAACTCACCTGCCTCTGCCGCTAGAGTGCTGGGATTAAAGGGCTGTGCCATGAGGCCTGGTCCCAAGTTTAACTTTTAAGTCTGTCTATTGGAGCAGGAACTTTCTAATTTGAGCTTGTTGTTCCAAACAGAAGATCAAAGGGACCATTATCTAAAAAGGGAGGGTGAAGAGGTCAGCACTGTTACTGACACTGACCAAGAAGGAGGGGGTCACCTTTGTAGACAGGCAGACAGCTAGACAGTGAGACGCTTCCTGAGCCTTTGCATTTGGGGCCTCACAGTAAAGGGCGGTGGTTCTGATGTGTGCATATTCAGGAGACAATGGGGAAATAAATAATCCCGTGTTTGGGGGACAGAAAGGATGTGGGTGGTTATGTGCCACAGCTTTAGCTGGCACAGCTATCCAACACTGAGCCAAGTGACTGGGGATGTTCCCATCTCCTGGACCCTGAACAATCTAGACTAACTCAGTATAAAGTAGAGGGCCTTGAGGTTAAAGGCAAACAAATAATAATAAGTCAACAATTGACTGCTAGGCAGCCCAGAGGTAAACCACAGCCCTGCCACTAACTAGCAGTGTGGCCTCTTGAAAGTTATGTAATCTCTCTGTGTATCAGTCTTCTCATTTGCAAAATGGGGGGCCCATCCCTTCCCTCTTGGGGGACAGCATTGAGAATGGCACACGGGCTTGATGAGTTCTGGGACAACACACACGCCCCCATCATTGCTGTCTGGAAACGTGGGTCAGTCAAATGACCTGGAGCCAATACTGAGGTGATGGATCTGAATCAGGTCACTCATGTGAATCCAGAATTTTCAGGAGTGGAAGACTCTGGTTTACTTCCAAGAGGCCTCTGGCTTGCCAGCTGGTGGTGAGGGGTCCCGCTGGGGAAGACCATCTTTCAAAAACCATGCAGACACTCTGACCTTCCGCACTAGCACACATGCTAGAAACCCATTTGTGGAAAATACATTATTTTGAGGCAAGCATGCAGTTAACGCTCGTTCTAACGATCCCCACTCTCAGCACCGCCAACAATGCACAAGGTCCCCAATGCTGCACACACACGGTCCGGGTAGTTTTGAGTCAGTGCTTAGGGTAAATGGGAAAACACAGGCAATCGGGTTTAGTGGGTCACAGCAACCAGAACGCCACGAGCTGTTGTGTGGAAAGGGCACAAAGGAGGTGCAGCTCAGTGCAGAAAAAGGGAAGGCAGAGTACTAACTCGCTGAGATGCCTCGATTTTCATCAAGTACCTTTGAATGTCAAGTTCTGCCTGGAGAGATACCAGCATGCACTGCAAAGCCTGTGACCAGGAGAGAGAAAGAGAAAGAGAGTGAAAACAGGAAGAGAAAAGGGGGAGGCTGCCCAAAGGGACCATCCAGTCCTTCAAAAGCTTTATCATCATCATCATCATCATCATCATCATCATCATCATCATAATGTAGCACAGTTATCCCTCCCAAGAGAAAGAAGAGACAGGGGCAAGTCCAGCGATTTATTTTTCAAAACAACATTGGAGGCAAGTCCTAACTACCAGAGGTCTCCTCAAATATCCTGACACAGGTGCGCTTGACTCCACCTGTGTCACCTGAGAATATGTCCCACTGACCCACGGTCACAAGGGTATGGAGGACTTGGCAGAGCCTGCCCGACCAATGCAACACCTTGCTGAGTCAGAAAGCAGGCTGGTGGGCAGGACGGAAGCTACCATGAAAATTAGCACTAGCCCCTGGGTCCACAGCCTTTGGGTTGTCTTTCTAACAGTCCTGTGTGCGGTGCCCTCTGGCTGCACCCTGCCACCCAGGAAGCCACGGCCACTATGAATATAGGCAGGAATAGATGATCAGCATTTAATCCAAAGCCTGAGTGCTAATACTTGAACCCAGCGGCCCTGGAGCCGCCTTCAGTTTGCAGGCGAGCTGAGGGTGCCAGTGCTTAATTTGCTCAATTTTCTTTGATGCTACGGATCTATTTTTAGATGCCTTCATTTTTTAAAAACCTGAACTCGAGGGATCGGAGAGATAGCTCAGCAGTAAGAGTGACTGCTGCTCTTCCAGAGAACCTGAGTTCAATTCCCAGCACAGATCACAACCTCCTGTAACGCTAGACAGCTTCAGGAGGTCCAGGGTCCTCTTCTGGACTCCATGGGTACCTGCGTTCACCTGTGGGCATACCCTCAACCCACGCATGCACACGCATACACATGCACATGCACACTCACACACACACACACACACACACACACACACACACACACACACAAAGAAAAACAAATCTTTTAAAATGATCTAAGGTAGAAAATTCTTTGTGTGTTTTGAAACAGGAAATTTGTATAATCCTAACACCAGAATGATCACTTCTTATACCTCATGTCAGTAAATGAAGTGTTCTCCTTCTGTGTAGGATTGGTCATGAATTCAACTATATCCATGCAGACTACTAACATACAGGGTCTCTAAAATCAATTGCAATCTGGTGTGTTGATAAATGCCTATAATCCCAGCATTTGGAAGGCTGAGGCAGAAGGATCATGAGTTCATGATCTGTGCTATACAGGTCTCAAAAATTAGATAAATAAATAGCTTCTTAGAAATTCATTTTGGCTAAAATTGGGTGTAATAACTAAACACAGCCAGGAGGTGATGATACATGCCTTCAATCCTAGCACTCGAGAGGCAGAGGCAGAGGCAGGCAGATCTCTGGAGGCCAGCCTACAAAGTGAGTTCTAGGAGAGCCAAGGTTACACAGAAAAACCCTGTCTCAAAAAACAAAACAAAACAAACAAAAAACAAAACTAAACACATACCATTGTAATAAGATTGCACAATATATATGATCAATGTTACCACTTGATACATACAATGTGTACATCATTATATGCATTTATGTCTGAGTAACTCCATGTCATTTAGGACCACACACATCAGCTATAGACCATAAGAAGAAAAAGAACCTTTGAATACAGAAGGCTATGCTTAAAAGCTAAGACAAGTCTCCTGACAATAAATGTGTTAAAATATTCTACTCAGAGTGCTCTTAGGGGTTACAACCAGTAAAAGAACTTTTTAGGGCCTTCACAAGGAACAAGTAGCAACACCATTTGAAGAACTATCTGCTAGCCTGACCTCATAAAAGCCCCTTTTCCGGTGAATATATTCTTCCCAGAACTAAGAGCGTTGCTGTAGGGTCCTCTGAATCTCTGCTGCAGAGTTTACAGGCTTCATCAACTAGGAAAGAAATATCTTGAGGCAGACCACAAATAATAAAGCCCTAGAGGAGCATGGCAAATAAACGTGCAAGATGGAAATAGGATGATAGATTTGAAGAGCTGCTGTAGTTAGACAGAGGCAAAGGCTACATAAAATCACACTTTGTGTTACGAGGTGAAGGAGAGCAGTATCTCACAGCAGAGAGGAGACTTCAGCCCTATAGAGTCAACCTAGAATGGGGGGGGGGGAGACCAGCAGCCCCAAAGCCCCCAACATCAGGGGGACCTACAACAATGAAAGAAATAGTTGGGGAAAGTAAAGTCAACAAGGCAGTAGTCAAGATAAGTATCATCATGAGTCAAAAGGGTGGTGGTGTTGATGGTGGTGGTGGTGGTGGTGGTGGTGTTGATGGTGGTGGTGGTGGTGGCGGCAGCGGCGGCGGCGATGGTGGTGGCGGCGGCGGCGGTGGTGGGATGGTGGTGGTGTATATGTATGTATGGTGAGGTGGCTCCACATTCTGGAGCCAGTCTCACTCTCCTGGTTCATTCTTGGCTTGGCTTTGGGGAGTAAGTGGAGACAAGGAAACACAGAAACTATTAAGGTTTCCCACCAGTAGACCATGGAAAGACTCAGGGGTGCTAGAAGGCAGGAAGCCCTTTCTAGAAGGTCCGTGGATCCAAAGGAGGAGGACCTTGGAGTCCGCAGCTGGACATGGTGTGCATCCTGCAGTCCTAGCACTCTGGAGGCTCTCAAGTTGGGGACAAGTTCTTAAAGCATAAGACCCTGCCTCAAACAATCATCAGCCCCTCACTGTGGAGGGTTTTCATACAAAAGAAACTCACAGAAAACTCTTTACCTCCCAGTGGGTTCCATGGTGGGGGGGGGGGGACTTTTAAGCCCAACAAGAAAAGAAGCAGAGATTTAATCGGGCCCTTCCTATGTGCCACTCCAACTCAACAGAGAGCACTTAGAGGCTGGCGTCCGGCTCTAACTAGAAAATAAACTAGTTCCCAAACACTAAGAGAAGTGGCAGGGAAACAACTTTTAAAGGATAATTTTGTTTATTTATTTCCTTTGGGAAGGTGCACACACATGCCGTGGCTGCTTGTAGAGGTCAGAGGACAACTTACAGGAGTCAGCTCTCTCCTTCTACCGTGTGGGTCCTGAATTAAATTCACGTCATCGGGTTCTGTGGCAAGCACCCTGACCTGCTGCGTCATCTTGTTGGCCTCCAAAGAAGCTAGTTTGATTAAACTTCTTGATTATCAATGACCCACTCATCACTTCAAGGCAATAACTGGGGTGGCAAAACAATGATGCTATAAAAATTAATCAGGAAGGTAATTTTTTTTCAAATACCACTAACAAAAAAATTGAACAGCTCTCAGAATGAAATGGCAAAAATAATCACTAGGTGTTTCTGTTGTAGTGAAGGATTTAGATTCCTGAGATTTTTTTTTTTTCCAGAAATGAACAACACAGAGTGCTGCCCATAGCACAAGTGATGGGTGATATGGGATTTTCCCTAGCTCTACCCACTTCCGAGTTTTCAGTAAGAAGTCTAACTATCCCACAGTGTGAATACGTCAGAAGCCAACACACAGGTGTCTAGGGGTAGCAGCGAGAAATGGCAGACGGTTAGAATTCAAAAGGTTAACATTTAACTTAAAGGTTAAATTCTTGGTTTTCTTCAGATATTAAAGTTTTTTCTGATATGACTTTACCCAGAGTCAACTTCTGATGACTTGGGAGCCACTTAGCAAACTGTGGTGAAATAAAATACATTTATAAAAAAATGGTTATGATCCAGGGAAGACGTGTCTGTGATGAGTCCTCCATGAACACTGACTTGTCCCCGTTACCATCACAGAGAAGAGCCCAATGGCCAGAGCCTCGTGGAGGCTTCTGTCTTACTGAGCATAGAACACAGAAGCAGGCTTTCTCTCCTCCTCTCTTGTGGTTCACGTACTTGTTCTTGAATTTCCGGTGAAGATTTTCACTACAACTTTCCACTCAGTTTAAATTTCAAAGAACAGAAAATGTTTTCACTGCCTCCCAACTGTCTCCCTGCTTTTTTTTTTTTTTAAAGATTTATTTATTATGTATACAGTGTCCTGCCTGCATGTACGCCTGCAGGCCAGAAGAGGGCACCAGATCTCATTACAGATGGTTGTGAGCCACCACATGGTTGCTGGGAATTGAACTCAGGACCTCTGGAAGAGCAGCCACTGCTCTTAACCGCTGAGCCATCTCTCCAGCCCTCTCCCTGCTTTTGAAGACACATAACAGCTATTTAATTATCTCCCAACTTGACTTTCCTCATCTCTAAACTGGGGAGAGCAATGGACAGTGATGGTTATTGAAAGGTTTAGATGAAGCAGAGGGATATAAAACTCCATGCTCAACTCCTACCCCCTGTAACTCCAGCTCCAGGGTATCTGATGCCCTCTCTGGTCTCTGTGAGTAATCACATCCAAATGGCATTCACACACACAAATGCATGAACATAAAATTAAAACAAATCTTTTAAAAAAATTATATTGCCAATGGACTGGAGAGATGACCCAGCAGTTAAAAGCACTGACTGCTCTTCCAGCACCTACATGGCAACTATCAATTGTCTGTAACTCCAGTTCCAGGGTACCTGACGCTGTCATCCGGCCTCATCAATCACTGCACACTTGTGGTGACAGATTTATGCCAGTGAAATACCCACACACATACAATAAAAACAGATAATTCAAATTATATTGTTGACACATGCTTTAATAACAGATGATGACTATTAAGTCTTAAATTCAGCAAGTGTGTTTACAGTGATTAACTCTAAAGAAATAACCATAACCTAAGGGAGCCTGCACAGTGTCCTACAAACATGGGGGTGTCCTCATGCCGGGGCCAATGAAAACAGACGCCAACAAAGGCACTCATACACAGCTGGGCATGGCAACATAGACCCACGATCTCAGTACTCTGAGGTTGAGGCAGGAGAATCACAAATTTGAGGAAACTTGGACTACACAGCAAAGTTATGTCTCTAAACAAAACAAGAAGTTTACAGATATAACTAAGTAGATAAAACCGTGCCAGAAAGTCGGGCAGTGGTGGTTCATGCCTTTAATCCCAGCTAGGGTTGTTACACAGAGAAACCCTGTCTCAAAAACAAAAAACAAAAACAAACAAACAAAAAAAACATGCCAGAAAAAAATGACAACTGCTTGCAGTTTTGAGTCTATATGCCTATTAAAAAACAGAGCAGAGGACACACCAAATGCTAATAGGGATATCCTGTGGGTTGTCGGACTACACTAATTCCTAACTTAATTCTTTATAGATTATACAATTACTCTTGTAATTAAAAAAAAGACATTAAATTTAAATCCCATAGGATATGATGTTAAAAGAACAGAGAATAGAGATATTTCCTTTAATAGAAAGAGAATATGAGGGTTCATCGTTTGGGGGCTTTGACGGTGGGGAGAGCAGTAAGATCTCAGCTAACTGTGCGGCTGTCCCATGACTTCTAAGCTGCCTATTGGCTTCTCTCATTGACTAGGGAGCATTACACCACGAGGTGGTGCCCTGAGCTTGGCAAGTTCCACAGTGTCCGGTATGATGGAAGGGCCCAGCTGACACCCCAGACACTGGAGGACACAGGACACCCTCCCCACTGGTGGCTCTGTGTCAACCTTTGTCCTTTCCCATATGCTTCCGAGTCCCTTGCTCAGACTCACTCTGGCTGCGGATGACCAGTCTGTGAGGACACTGCAGTCAGCTGACCTCTTGTAAACTGAACAGCAATGGCAGACCGGAGTGGGGATTACTGCAGGTCTAATCCAGTCAGCAGAGTGGCCACCGATGAGTCAGCTTTGTCACTGCGACACAGAACTACAGAGCACAACACAAGCAAATGTCGGGGAAGTCACCTTAGAAACCACTCTACCCTGAAGACACAGAGTCCATTGGTAACGGGTCATCAAAGCCAATTCAGGTTCTTCAATGTTAAAAAAAAAAAATTACTCCACGGAGGAATCCAATTATATAATAAAATTACTTTCAATGTTTAAAACAGTGAAAGCGGAACAAAATCATTTCCCCCATGACATTCAATAAGTCAGGCTAATACTTATAATTGACGTCAAAATTGTTGTTTATCTCTAAAGGGCAAGTGGGGACAGGGCAGCTTCTAACGAAATGAAGGAAGGCTCAGAGCAGATGTCCTTAGAACTGTTGTCCTAAGAATTCCTCCTTTCCTGAGGAATCCCAGAGGCAGAAGCAATCCTACAGTGAACATGGGATGGTGGTTGCAACTACTGTTTGTGGCAAGAGACAGGAGTAAGTAAGCGTGGGCCTTGGTATCAACACGAAGTTTAAGTACCATGCCCATTTCATGGGGCATCTTCCATGTGCGGTTTCCTCGGCAGAAGACACAGTGTTGTGAGTACTGATGATACAGTGTGTTGTATGAAATGAGATCACGTCACTTAAGAAAACACCAGGGCACAGCACATGAGGTTCAGTAAGAGCACAAGAATGACGCCTGGAGTAACAGTGGCTGGGGACCTCAGAAGCAGGAGTCCAAGCAGGGAACCCCACTTGGCTGTTTTCAAAACAAATGAATCCCATATACACCTGCTGCAAGGCAGTTTCCTCTGAATTGAAAGAGGAGGCTCAGGAGACTCATGGGGTAAACAAAAGGTCACACTCTGGCAAAGCTGGAACCTGGAAGATTCTGGATGTCCAAGAGCATCTCTGAGAGCTCTTGGACCTGACCTGCTGTCTACAAGCTGTGCAGAGAGTCCCAGAATTGCAGCTTTCCCAAGTCCTCATTCATGCTGGGGAGGGCTTTGTGCGATGCAGCTTTTTGAGTCATCCCTGCTCCTGTAGGTAGCCCCTCACCCATACTCCTGTTAGGAACCCCAATACAAACTCAGTGGTTCACCAAGTTGGACTTAGGTACAACCGTTACTTTGGTCTGTCATGGGTTTCCTTCATGGGATGAGGAGGTATAGGTTTGTGTTTGTGTGTGTTATGTTGTCCTAGGAAAGCAATGCCTTAGCTTACAATACATCACTGGCGTCCAACGCAGTGGGTTTGAAGGGTAATACAATGACTTCTATTAATTGCTATAGCTTGGAGGGGGAAAAAAATGATTGCACCACAAAGTAAATACACAGAACATAGGCTAGAGCTAAGCCAGTTTTCATGATGTCCAACACACACATACACACACACACACACAGACACAGACACATACACACACACACACACACACACAGAGCCATTGTTCTGATGGACGGTCAGTGCTATAAAAGCAGCTCAGTATTTTAATATTCAGCTGCCACTCATTTCCAATTCTGTTTCACAATATCTACTCTCTCAAACTAGAAGAATCAGAATATATTTAGGAGAGAATTGAAACAGCTAAGATTCTCATGCAAAGGAAAGATAGTATTAGGATCCAAGCTTCCACATTCCCCACTAGCAGCCGAGGAACAGAAGCCAGCAGAGGTGGAAGTGTTCTGGCCCAGTGTTTTATACCGTGTCTGGAGGAGTCTGCTCAGGTCATTTCTGCAAAGGAGACAGATATTCCTAGAACCACCCCCAAAGAAATGCCTCACACAGTTGTAGCCTATGGCCACTGGAGGTCCAGCTCAAACATTACCTGCCACACATATAAGCTGTGGCTTGAGAGTGGACTGACTGTCAGTGGAGGCTACATTGTGACCGAACACTTGGTCTTTAAGGTGGTACCATGCGATGTAGAGATAGGGGAACCAATGGGAGGTGGTGCTTCCTGGGAGATCAGTGGGCCATTGCGGGGAGTCCTCTGGAAGGAAGCTGTCATGGGACCCCTGGGTGGTTCTCTCAGGAAGATTGCTATGAAAGCCTGTGTTTGGACTTCACTCTTTCTGTCTACAGACAGACTTAAGGCGTGACCACCTCTGTCAGCTCAGGCTCCCACCGCCTGCTTGAGGTCTACCCCAGCACTCCGCTGATACAGGCGCCATTCCCCGGACCCTCGAAATGGAGCTAAGTCAATCTTCTCATAGAGTAGCTTGTCTTGGACACTTCAACACAGTGACACAGAGACTAGTGATATAACAAAGGCCATCTGTGTACTTGCTTCTTCCCTGCCTCCTTGCCAAGTCCCCATTCTCCACAACGTGACCGTCACGGAAGCAGAGGCCTCTTCAGTACTTCCTTGTCCCTTACAAGGGATGAAGGACACAGAGCTGGAAGGAGGTACTGGGCCTCTCAGAACTTGGGGTTGATGTGGTGTGGTGGTCTGAATAAAAATGGCTCCCCTGTTGGGTGTCGGTGGCGCACACCTTTAATCCCAGCACTCAGGAGGCAGAGGCAGGCGGATCTCTGTGAGTTCGAGGCCAGCCTGGTCTACAGAGTGAGTTCCAGGACAGCCAGGACTGTTACACAAAGAAACCCTATTTCAAAAAAAACAAAACAAAGGTCTAAGAGGCTCATAGGGAGTGGCACTATTAGGATGTGTCACCTTGTTGGAGTAGGTGTGACTTTGTTGGAGGAGGTGTTTCACTAGGGGGTGGGCTTCAAGGTCTCAAAAGCACAAGCCAGGCTTAGTGGCTCACATTTTTTTTCTGGCTATCTGCAGATCCAGATGTAGAACTCTCGGCAACCTCTCCAGCACCATGTCTGCCTGCATGCCTCCATGTTTCCTGCCATGATGATAATGGACTAAACCTCTGAACTGTAAGCCAGTCCCAATGAAATGTTTTCCTTTATAAGAGTTGCTGTGGTCATGGTGTCTCTTCACAGCAGTAAAACCCTAAGGAATGTGGCCTGCTTGGTTTGGAGGCCTACTTCTTGATAATAAGCTACCTAGTAGGTCTTAGAACTTTAGATGTGTGTCCCAGGCAGCAGTGTCCACAGCCTGAGCAGGCCTACAAGCTCCAGAGACCTGGACCCAGCCCAACACTCACGAGAACCTCACCATTAATAATACTCCAAGACTGTCCTGATCTATCCCTGCCCCCGCCTCCCGTCTTTCACTGTCTTGGGTGCTCTTGTACCTTCTCAAAAGGAGGGAAATTCCGTGTGAAGGAATTTCTGCTTGGCAGGGCTTCTTTTCAATTTTTACCAAAACCTCCTCCCACAGAATGTGAAACTTAAATAAAAAGACTCAGAACCCCTGAAGGGGGCAGGAAGTGGGAAGAACTTCCAAACCCCTTTCATTATTTCAAAGGCTTTGGAATACATTCCAGCTTTGGTTCAATAGCTGCTATTTCTGAGGATGTAAGCACGGCAGAAGGGATGGTAAGGGCTCACACCAGCTGGGGCCATCGCCCCAGAAGGCTTTGCTTCAGAAACTGTCTCTCACACTGGAGGCCTGCCTAAGGCAGCCTTTTAACAGGGAGGAGAGGTGGGCTAATGCCTGGATTCTGGCTTCTCCTTTCTTCCGTTGGGAAAGAGGTCCAAACTCCAGAGCCTTGAAGATCCTCAGCAGGTGGTATTGAAGTGTTAGGACCTCAAACACAGGTACCAGCTGAAGTGCTGGGCTTCATCCCAGGTCTGCTGTGCCAACTCTCACTATGGCTGGTGGTTGTACAAATGGGACTGAGGGACAGCCCACCAGGGTAAGAATCAGACACCTGAGCTTAATGTGACTCAGGCATGTTTCTGGTTCCAGAGTTGCTCAGGGATTCAAATGAAGAGCTAGATGAAATCTTTAAGGCAAATTCTAGCTTTACATTATTAATTGCCTCCCAAAATGAGAGTTCCTGGGTGGTCCAGGAATCCCACTTCACAAAGTCACCACCAATGGAAGAGAAGGCCCAAGTTAGATCTGCTCTCTGCAAAGCTTCATGTCCTTGTATATAGGAAGACTCTTATGCTGGTTGGCTTTTGTCAACTCAACACAAACCTTGACTTACCTGAGAAGAGGTAATCTTAATTGAGGAAAATACCCCCAGAAGATTGGCCTGTAGGCAAGTCTGTGGGGTAGTGTCTTGATACATGACTGATATGGAAGGACCCAGCTCACAGTGGACTGTGCCATCCCTTGACAGATGGTCCTGGGTTGTATAAGAAAGCAAGCTGAGCAAGCCATGAGGAGCAAGTCAGTAAGAAGTATTCCTTTGACTTCTGTGTCGGTTCCTGCCTTCAGGTTCCTGCCTTCAGTTCCTGCCCTGATTTAACTCCATGATGGAGTGTGGCCAGAGAGTTGTAAGAAGAAATAAACCCTTTCCTTCCCATACTGCTTTCGGTCATGGTGTTTTATCCCAGTAAGAACCCAAGACAAGCCTGAATATAAGAAATGAGCCCAAGGCCTAGGCTCAGCACCCATTAGCTTCTCACACTGAACAAGGTATTTCACCCAACATTAGACTTTATACTAGAGTCATGAGAGCACCAGGGCTCACTTTGTAATCTGGCAAATGAAACCACGGCGCCCTCTTCACAGGGTCAGCAAGAGGCACAAGCGACATCAGCTGCATGAAATCTCTTAACTGTAAAGCTCTAACGTGTGACACTGGCGCTGTTCTGCAGAAGGCATTTCAGACACGCACAGAAAGCGTTCCTGAGACGGCTGAGATGGCGACTGTCTCTACTGACTCCAGACCCCACAGCTCAATGCTACATCTGGCCACAGTTCCCGAGTTAACACTCATAGTCTAAATGTTTGCGCCTTCTTAAATTCCCGGGTTGAACCCCTGGTCCCCAATATGATGGTATGTGGAGGCAGGGCCTTTCAAAATGACTGCTTTATATGGGTGGAGTTTATATGATGGGGTTAGAGCCCTAATAAAGAGGACGGGAGAGATCAACCCCTGATGCTCAAGGATACAGTAAGAAGAAAGTCCCCTGTAAAGCCATAAGACACTGACACCTTGGCCTTGGGTTTATTTTACTTTCCAAGACAGTGAAAAAAAGACATTTCTATCGTTTAAGCCATAGTCTGCTTATTACAGAAGCCCAACTTTATCAAGATGACGAACCAGTGATAATCATAGTGGCAGATGCTGGCAGCCATATCCCCAGTTTAGACACTGGCTATGAGACTTGGTGTCCGAGGCCTTGATACCACCTGCCCATGAGACTGCTCCCCTGAACTCAGCTCAACAGCCTGTTCCTCTTCACCAGCCTGCATCACCTGACACCTAGAGAACTCCACGCCAGGCTCAGCCTTCCTCTCTATTTTCTGGCTTATAGACTTCAGAATCAGCTATATTATTTTGGAGAAAAGTTGTTCTGTGAAAGCTATGAAGTTTGACTGGGGGAAAAAAGCCTTCTTCTAAAAATGTTATTCTGGGGAGTTCCATATCAGTGCTAATAGCAATCAAGTAAGAATGACAGTTTCTTACCTCAATGGCTAGGCTGGCATTAAGCTGCTAGTTTGTATAGTTTGTATAACGCCACTGTTAAAAACACTACACAACTGAGGCCATAGTTACAAACTGCTATTATTATTTTGCATAGAAGCCAGGGCTCTGTAAATGCTAGGCAGGTGGTCTACACTGAACTACATCTGTAGTCCACAAATTGTGGATGTTTGAGTGTGTGCATGTATGGGTAGATGAGTGCACTTGTGTATGCATGTATGTTCGTGTGTTCATATGGGTTCTTGTGTGTGCTGGTGTGGGGGATGGAGCAGAAAGTCAATCTAAAGAATCATTCCTCAGAGCCACATACTTTTCTTTGAGGCAGGATCTCTCATTGGCCTCTAGCTCATCAATCTGGCTCTAGGCTGGTTAGCCATCAAGCCCTAGGGATCTGTCTAATTCTACCTCCCCAGTTCTGGGATTACAAGTATGTACCACCTTGCCCTGCTTTTTAAAATATGAGTTCTGGGGATGGAACTCGTGTCTTTGTTCTTGCCTGGCAAATACTTTACCAATTGAGCTAGCTAGCTTCTCGGCCCACAAATCATTTTTAATATTACGTTTTAGGATGATAATCTAAGCATGAAACAACAAGAAGAAACTATAAAATATGACATTGAAATCACAGTGTGGAATTAGTGTATTCTGCTCGCTAAGTGAACTCTAGTCTCTGTCTTTATTCATAAAACAATACAGGGTTCAATCCTTTTCAACCAGAAGACTGCATTCTCAGAGTTCTTGAAGAAGTTGAGAGCTTATCCTTCTAATTACAGGGAACCACAGTGGAATGTGCCTCTATAACAATTCAACTCTAAACATGCTTTGCTAATTGCTTGCAAATAACAAGAGCAGAAGGTTGAAAACACAGCCTCTAAGTAAGCAAGCAGCCTCTGGCCTGGCTGTGCAAGCCTGAGAGTCAAGTGGCAAAAGAGGAGGGAACAGAAGGGGAGAGGGAGGGGAGTGGAGAGGGAGGCTAGTGGAGAGGGAGCCCTTCAGTAGCATTCCAAGTTTACTCTGGCTGATTTTATCAATGAGGACCATGGGGTGGGGGCAGCCACAGCTCACCAGTGTTGCACAGGGTACTGTGCAGGGTGATCAAAAGACATTCAAAAAACATTTAAGAAGATTACCAAGAACGCTTTCAGGAGAAGGGAAAAAGAAAACAGAAAAGCAATTATCGTGGAACTTTGTGGGGACCAAAAAATCCCAGAATGCCAGCAACTGAAAACGGAACAGACCAAACCTAAAGGGAAACGTATTTGAATATGGTTATTCTACTGGCATGTCTGTCTGGAACATCTGCCTGGCTTGGGACATCGAGCAAGCAGGGTGCTGGAAGGTATAGGAAGGAAAGGAAAATGGGTCACAGTTTGGGGATACAATGACGGTGAGAGAAGCCTAAGTTCAGAGGGCAAAGGGGGAGTCACATCCAGATGGGTCCTCTGGATGCTCTGAAGCCATTCTGCACACAGACGCCTAGCTCATTTTTTTGTATCAGTCCCAGGAAGTTACTAAGGTCTGAAACAGGTATGGAGGGAGATAGAGTTCCTTAAGGGATTTGGGGGAGACCACAACATTCTTGTCATCATCCTCCAGCACTGCCTTAGGGAACCCCTCAAGGACCTGGATAACTGCTGTCCATCAACCCCCAAATTTCTACAAAGACCCATTCCCCACTTCGGTTAGTACTCTGGGGCATAGGAGTTTAGGACAAAGTTGAGGAGGTCGCTCACCATACATGTTCCACAGTAATTTAACTTTTAGAGATGTCTGGCATGCAGTCTCTTTCCTTTTGGTGCCTAGCCTCTCTCCTAATTTACCAAGTAGCATGATGACCTCCTACCTCTCTCGCTAAGCTAATGAATCGCCCTTGTATATTATCAGATAAAGCACAGCACAGTTCCTGTGTTTGGGACCAGTAACTCCCTCTTCTTTCAAGGCAAGATTGTTGAGTAAGAATAACCTTGACTCCACCCACTCCTAGTCTGACACAGATTTTTTTGAGACATAAACAAGGAGCTTTGAAATCCAGAGTGGAGAGCAGGGTTAGAACAGAGCATTTGATTAGTGGACAGAAAAATAAAATTAATAAAATGGTGGCACCTTATGCACCATAATCTATAATGGGCAGATCAGTACACCCATTTATAAAAAGAATAAGGAAATGTTTTTAAGTTTACATCTCAAGTATACATATATCCTGTAATTAATTCATTTCACATAAATATAAGGATATTATGTAACCTATGGTTATTCCATGCAGAAGGTAGATGTTTGATGGTTAGCATTTGTCACAGTCTCAGACCCAGTCTTAGTGGGTCCCTCTCACCCCTCTTTCTCAGGGCAGCCCTTTATCAGTTAAAAATGCCCGTGGTGAGCCTGTGGTCTAGGGCACACCTGGATTAATTTATTGACAGCCTCTCACGTCCTACTCCAGGAGAGGCAGGAGCGCGGCAGACAGGGAAGCAGGTCTCAACTGGGTGGAAGGATCAAGGCCAGTGTGGCCATTCAGGGACAGGGAAATAAGATATAGAACAATCTAGATGGGCAAGCAGGCCTCCATGAGAGAACTTAGAAGAGGCTTTGTGACCCTGGAGTTCCCCATGGTGCTACCTGACTTCGCCATGTGTAGACTCCAATCTTTACATTCATCACACGGGAGGGCCATACCTGTGAGCAGGCATGGCAGCGACCCACGAGTGAGCTACGGAGAGTGAAGTCATGAGGACTGGGAGCCTCTTTGCTTCTGATATCTCAGCAACCTGCATGCTACACCTATAAACTCTATAATTGAAAGCCGGAGATACATCTGGACTGGATAGCTCAGTGGGATGTGGGAGATTCTGGGTTAGAACCTCCAGTACCATGCAAAAATGTGAAAGACACAAAGTGGCCCAGGACCCTGGATAAGTAGATGCCACTGGTACTAAGTTTAGTTAGTGACACTATCCTTCAAAGGAACACTGACAAGGAACAAGAAAAGGAGTCTAGAACACAAATAACTGACAAAATCCAACTATATCTAACTTGTCCTGAGTTTTTCCCCAGCCCCAGAGGGCGGACAGACCTGTGCTCTCCCTGCTTCTCCAGCTCCATTTCCCCAAGATTTGAACTTCCTCACTACAGTGAATAGGAGGATCAGACTGTTCACTCTCCACACACTCACTCTGTGGAGAGGCCAGTGAAGACATT
Source organism: Peromyscus aztecus (assembly GCA_902168405.1). Taxonomy (NCBI): domain Eukaryota; kingdom Metazoa; phylum Chordata; class Mammalia; order Rodentia; family Cricetidae; genus Peromyscus; species Peromyscus aztecus. The sequence goes on from CABHPQ010167501.1 coordinate 39,505, forward strand.
TGCACGCCTACTTTGAATGGGCTAGAAAGGTCACAAAGACCAGCAGTATCTCAGAAAATGAAAAAAAAAAGCCCAGAGCAAGGATGAAAATACACTTAGAGGGGGGAAAAGGAAACTTGAAGGGAATTTTTTAAACATTAGATGCCAAAAATCAATTCATAAGCCACATAGTCACTCTTCCCAAAATTGAGGGTTAGGATGCAGGGGCCCATTAGGTATGATCAACCATGAAGATAACCCTCATGATCAAGACGTTACTGTTCTCTCCCCTCCGCCCACCACTCATCACTCCACTTTGCAGCCTCCCTGCTCTGCATACACCTCGTTCAAGTAGGAAGCGGATCATTGGGACCAGTCTGCTTAATGCAAATGTCTTTGGTTCTATCACTCAATTGCATGCTGGCAAGAACAACCCCAAGGTTCTAGACAATGGGGGACATACATTCAATTTCCAAGTCAACTGCTGACAGGTAAAGATGTCTATTGTGCCCTTCCAGAGATGTCTTCTCTAAAAGAATAGTTTTATACAATTATTTTTATGGTTTAGGTACTTTGAACTAATCATGAAGACATATTTCCCCTCCCCTCTCCCCAAAAGATAAGCAACACAAGAGTTTTTTTTTTTTTAAGACTCAAATAGAAAAGATAGATCTCCTATAATATTGAGAGCACTAAAGCTTATGATAAAAGCCACAGCCATCTACCCTCTGGGTTAGTTCACTGTAAGTCATACCCCGCCCCATCCCTCTCACACACACTCTAGTCACTGTGGAATTGCATGACACAGATAGGCGCTGTCCTTCACTGCTGTTTTCAGTGCTCGGCAGCCAGGTCACCAGGATCATATGAACGTATTTCTTTTAGTTTTGGAGGCTCTGGGGTCTAAAGACAAAAGGCAATGAGCTAACTTAAGAGTATCGTCTTTTCTTTCTTTAAAAAATTATTTGGGGTGCAGAGAAGAAAACAAGCAATTTTTAACACCTTTCCGAGGGATGAAGAACAGTCACACAGCACGCCCGCTTTAATCTCTTATTTTCTTTTATCCCTGCTTTCACTCCGGGACTGGACATTCTAGTCAGACGCCACGTCTTTCTCCTCTCTGCTTCCCTGCCCTGTGAGCTCCAGGCATTCCGAGTACATGAGCATTTCACTAGAGTTTGAATATCTTCCGTGAAGATCAGGGCTGCCTGTAGACCCACCAGCCACTTCCACTCAGGAGAGATTCCTTTCAGGAAGATAAGCCATTCTGCATCTCGTTTCTCCACAATGCTCTCTTCATGGACACCCAGCATGCGGCTGGTCTTCCTTACTGGATATTTGTTGTTGGCACACCCACACCCCAATGTTCACCATGCCTCCACCATAAATGAGCACATTCTAAGACCTCTCTCCTCTCTGTGATTTGGTGGGTATCAAGGTGGCCTGGCACAAGAGGCATTTTGCAAAGGGCACTGGCTTGGAATCACACCCTTGTAAAAGTATTACCTGCCTACTCACTTAGCCTGACTGAGCCTGGAGGTCTTCTTAGGCTCACAGTGGAAGGCATCATGTAGTCTACCCTCAGTTGCTATCTGAATGGCATGAAATAAATGAGGGTGTGGCACATGGGGTCAGCACGCAGCACATCCCGGTGCTTTTCTCATTCCTCCGCCTCTACCCAAACATCTTTTCAGAGAACACAGGACAGAGGGGATGACAGCTGGAGGTGGAGGTTGGATTTCACGCTGCCTACATCTGGCCTTCATAATTTTTCCTCCAAAAGATAAAGGTCTTATGTTAACAGGATCACTAGGTTACTATGCATGTATTACAACCAATGCAGCAGCTGATAGATTTCAGCTCTTTCTGCATGCACGGGTCTATATACCCCAGGACCGGTGACAAGCTCAGAGCATCAGCCACTCTTTGCTGGGACCCCACATTTATCTCCTAAGTCAGTATGTTGGGTTTTTTTTTTTTTTTTTTTTTTTTTACTGAAATCATCACTTGTAGAATGAGCGTGAACATTGCTTCTTCTTGAGATCTACTCTGAACTTGGATTTTTGGCTTCTATTACCCACAATGATTTCAGGAGACACAATTCCTAATGTGTACAGTGCATCTATCTTCTTGGCCCCAGAATCTCACTCATGTCCCAGTTTAAAAAAAAAAAAAAAGACAAACAATTTTCTACCAAACCAAACCAAAAACAAAACAAAAACAACAACAACAACAACAAAACTAAAAAGACTTCTTAAACCAGAAATAAGATAAAAGGAATATAATGTCTGCTGTAGCTATCTGACTGCAGTCAATGAATGGGCCTACTTGCTACATGATGCTAGATATGATGTGTTAAAACCACCGAATCTCCCAGTCATGACTGTGGACACCTAGCTATATCCATGTATCATGTTTCACATCCGGGCTGCTCCTGAAAGCAGACAGAAGTCAAGCAAGCTTTAATGGAATGATATCTTTCATTTCCTAATTAATTATATGCTAGGCTTACACTGATGCTCTAATATTCATTTCTAGTTAATGGTCAACTAACTTTTCACAGTGGTAAAGCAGGTTGAGTCTGTTGTGTACATAGGGAAATAAACTAGAGTGCTTTGTATTTTAGAAGCAAGTTTCCTGGTAGTCCTTTTAGGATATAAATGACTTGTAAGTTCACCAGGTCACTAATTACTTTCCAGTAATTTTCAGCAGTTTTCTTAAAGTAAGAAATAGCTTTCAATGGCATTTGGACATGGATGCCAACTTGTTCATTCAGGTCAAAACGCAAAGCACTTTTTGGTAATGGTGAAGGTGAAGGATTTGGTAATTAACTTGGCTATGGCAATCATGTCACACTATATTCACATATCAAACCTCATGCTTTATACCCAGAATGTACTGCATAGTTTTCACTCAATTATGTATTTCATTAAAGTTGGAAAAGAACTTCTCAAAGCATTTCTTTAAAACAAACAAACAAACAAACAAACAAACAAACAAAACAAAACAAAACAACAAAAACGAAAACAGCTAGACTGTGGTGAGGCATGCCTTTAATTCCAGCACTTGGGAGGCAGAGCCAGGCGGGTCCCTGTGAGTTCGAGGCTAGTCTGGTTTGGTCTACAGAGTGAGTTCCAGGATAGTCAGGACTGTTACACAGAGAAACCCTGTCTAGAAAAGCAAACAACAAACAAACAAACAGCCTGACATGAAAAGTGCTGTCCTCTTTAATGTACGCATACTGTTTCAATTACTATTCTGAGCTTTATCTTAGCATATTTTTTTTTTTTCATTCTCTTCTCGAGGGCCAACAGAATAATCCCTAACTATGAAAATAAAATAATTTAAAAAGTAAAAGTGGTGATGTAAGCCTTATGTTTTTCTTCCCCCATGGGCAAAATCCCAAGTAAATGCTTATCTACACACCCACAGCTAAGAGTGGCCAGAGCCAGCATATTCATAAAAACAAATGCACCAAGTTTTTATTGCCTCCACCCCTGGCCCTAAGAAATGTACCATAGAAGGAAAGTAGAGCAGGAAAAAGGGATGTCAGAAGTTTAAGTGGTCCCTTCCAGTCCCATTCTCCAACCTCTTCATGTTTTCTAGCAAAGCTTTTAAACAGGGCTGGTGGGAGAGATCACACACTGTGCTTGAGGAAACAAATCCACAGCTTGGATTTCAGGACAAGCAAGCATCCTTCCCTCAGGAGTTCACTGCCACCTTCGTCTTTGGGCTTCTTTCATGGATTCTACAGCAGTCTACACTGAAGTGAGGAGGTATAGGGGTTTACCATCAATCACTGCAATATATTTCTAAAGCAATTATTTACACTCTCACTATATGCCCTCACTCTCAGTGAGGCAACTTTGTAGTTATTCATATTCTGTAAAGTTTGTTGTCTAGTGGACAAAGACAGTATGCCCACATGCCCATTGAATGATCAGTAAACAAAATAGCCATAATATGTGGCTTGCATCTGAAATGTCCTCAAGAGCCCATATTTTGAATGTGAGAGCCCCAGCTGTTGCACTATTTTGAGTGGTTGTGGAAAGGTTGAGAAGTCAGGCTTAGCTGCAGGAAGTAGGTCACGGGTGGAGAACTATCCCTGGCCCCTTCCCACTGTGGCCTCTGCTTCCAGATCAGTCATGAAGTGAAGAGCTCTCTACCATATGCACCTCCAACCTTGATGCTCTGTCCAAGCACACGGGGCCAAGCGACGACGCACTTAACCTCCTTAAACTCTGAGTCAAAAATAAATCCTTCCTTTGATGTATTTCGGCCACATATTTTGTTACAGCAATGCAAAAGTAACTAATGTAACCATACAATGGAGTATTACTGTGCCTTTAAAGGGGACGGCTTCTGATATGCTCCACACAATGGATGATGAGTCTTAAGGGCATTGTGCTAAGCGAAATAAACAGTCACACATAGAAAATCCAATACCCTGTTATTTCACTTACATGAATTGTCTGAAGTAGTCAAACACAGAGTTAATAGAAAATTAAACAGTGATGGACAGGTTTGGGGTCTGGGCTATGGTTAAATGGACACAGAGCTCCCGTACTGCAGTGTTTTAGGGTAGGGGAGATGGCTCAGCAGGTAAGCACTTACTGTACAAGCAAGAGGATCTGAGCGCAGATCCTCAGACCGCAAGTGGAAACCCAGAGGAGGTGGCACACACCTGAAACTTCAGTGATGGGGGAGCAGAGACAGGCAGATCTGGGGCTCTCTGGCCAGACAGCCCAGCCAAAATGGTGAACTTTGGGTTCAATGAGGGACTTTGTTTTAAAAATAAGGTATAAAGTAACAGAAGAGGACACCCTGACATCAATTTCTAGTCCTGCATAAACAAGTGCTCTCTCTCTGTGTCTCTCAGTCTCTCTGTCTCTGTCTCTCCACCTCTCTCTTTCACATACACACACACACACACACACACACACACACACACACACAAAATGTGAACTTTCTTAACACCACTGAAGCATAACCTTTAAATAGTTAAGATGGTAAATTTCATGTTATGTGCATTTTCCCTCCATTAAAAAGCATACTGTGAACAATCAACACAAGTAAATAAGGCGGCAGAGGAACAGGAAAAGGGCACAGAAGAGAACACACCCAGCTGGAGTTTCTCTACAAAGAATCTAAATAAATAGGAAGCGCTGGAAGGGAAAAATGTTCTCAGAATATCCTTTGTGTGTGTGCAGGGGCAACTCCTTGCTTGCACATTTAGACAACGCTAAGCCTTATCCTAACATCTCTCTCTAGAGAGGAGTGACTCTGGACTCGATCAAGTTTGAATAAAGATCTTGGGCACATCTCATTTATTTTGTGGGCCCTCTGGTATTTTCCCCATCTCTTCATTCTTCTTTGAGGTATTTACCCATGCCCTTACCTTCAACACTGGTGCAGATGCCCTTCGGCAAGCTTGCTCTTCCTGCATCCCTTTCTATTTGTGAAGAGCACTCTACACAGACAATGTTATCACATTGCTGTGAAGTGGTCAGATCTTTGCTCTGTGCTGAGGGAAAGTCAAGCCAAAATCTACAGCTGTCCCCCATGACCATCTGCCACTATTCCTCATAGCCATGCATTGTAGGATGGGAGCAAGATGTGTATTTTCAATATTAATTGTGCTGGTCATTACACTTGCTATCTCAAGTTAGTTGGATTGAAAATTTTCTAATATTGGAACTAAGATAATAGAATGTATGGTATACACCTTTCTAAAAAAAGATTGAATTTTAATTATGTATATGCATGTGTCTGCATGCATATATGTTATATGAGTACAGGTGGATGTTATATGAGTACAGGTGCCCGTAGAGGACAAAAGAGGACATCAGGTCCCCTGGACCTGGAGTCACAGGTGGTTGGGAGCCACCTGATGTGGGTGTTGGGATCTGAACTCACATCCTCTGAAAGAGCAGCAAATATTCTTAACCACTGGATCATCTCTCCAGTCTCCAGTGTTCACCTTTTGGTAATGATGCCACACTGTTTCTCTGGCTGGAGACTGAGACAACCAACCACCTCTCCTGTTTTTAAGTGAAAAGAACCATGCAAACTGCTCCATGAGTTTGGAGGGGATTCACCACCTCAGTAGCTGATAGTGGATTCTTGGGGAGAGACTGCAGATCATTCTGAGGTAATTTAGAGCTGAATTGTACCAGCTCCCTGGCATCATCCTCAGTTTAAAATTAGAAGCTAAGACACAATCCTCCCATTAAACATATGGAAGGTGGAGAGGAATCTCATTTATTTTCCCTCCACATAAATAGTAAAGGCTTTCCTTTGCACTCTAACATGTACAAATAAGGAGATTTCACGGCAGGGCTGTCCTCAGACCCTGTTTAAGTACAGATCTGAGGAAAATGAAAAAAGATGTTTCTGTTATTAAAATCTCATCTTCTGTTGGGAAATGTCCAACTAGCTCAAGGAAGATCCCTTCACTTTTAATATTATTAGCCAAAGAAAGGTTTTATTTTGTACATTCTCCAACTAGAAGGTCAGAAGTGTCTCTCGGAATCTACCCCCAAACTTCAGCTTCCTGCTCAGTAGGATTTACCTCAGAGAGTGAATAGGTCTCTCACTGTCACCAGATCTCAGCCATTTCTAAATCAGCCAGATCGGGGCAACTCAAACTCTGTGATGAGCCGTGAGCTGGCAAGACACAGCATAAGCAAATACTAACATTTTCTGGTTGATTGCCTACAAATATGTTTGTGAACAGGCTCAGCAATGCCGTATTTATAGAATGTTACCACAGAAATGAAAGTTCTAGAGAAGACATTTAAAATATCATTCTAGATGGTATTTTTAAATCACATTTATTTTTAGTTTTGCGCATAACCAATATAATGGGAAAAGATTCTTTTTTGATGATTGTTGCCAATAGTTGTGGTAATATATTAGTTATTACCTTCTTTTATTGTTTTAGACAAAAAAATGTGGGAAATGTGGTGATATATTGTGTACCCTAATACAATTTGCCTGAAGATCAGAGGACAGAACAAGCCACTAGATTAAACATAGATGCCAGGCAGTGGTGGCACACACCTTTAATCCAAGCACTCAGGAGGGCAAAGATCCATCTGGATCTCTGTGAGTTCAAAGCCACCCTGGACTACATGAGAATGACTCAGTCTAGGAGAGAAACAGAGCCAGGCAGTGGTGGCACACGCCTTTAATCCCAGCACTTGAGATCTCACCTTTAATACTGGTATTTGGGAAGCACATAGGCCATTAATCCCAAAACTAGGAAGGAAGTGATGGCTGGGCAGAGAAAGGTATATAAGGCTCGAGGAGACAGGAACTTAAAGCTCTTCAGCTGGAGAACCTTTTCAGGAAGAGGAGTCCTAGAGGTAAGACGTGGCAGTGGCTTGTTCCTTTGTCTCTCTGATCTTTCAGCATTTACAGGAGTATCTGGCTCAATGTATTTTATTAAAAGACCATTTAGATTTCATGTTACAAATAGTTCTGATGTTAGTAGAGAACATGGAAATAGAAGCGCATTCACAAGGAGCTCCAAATAGTGAAGGGAAGAGAACCAGGGTGCTCCTCCCTAGCTCGATCCACAAGGATCACTGTAATCTATCAATTATAGCAACACTGGTAGTTGATAGCTGCTGCGAGAAGGACAAGCAGCCAAGGGTATGACACTCAGTAAGAACAGACTCTAATGGATGGACACATCCGGGAACACAGAAGCAGCGCTAAACCAAGCTGGATGGGTTTAAAAGAAAAAGAGGATGCAAAGTCGAGTGGGTACAGAATGGGGAGATGGGTCTGGGGGGGAGGAGTTGGGGGAGGGGTGACTATGATCACAATACCATGTATGAAATTCCCAAAGAACTATAAAAGTGTTTAACTGCATTTTAAGACTTATCCTTATGCTCACGGGTATGCGCAGCTCCAATCCTCTCATCAGTGCAGCAGAGAAATTACAGAAAACACCAGTGGGCCACAATACAGACATAAATGGGTTATTGTGTGGACCCCAGCCCAGTGGGTACATCCACCACAGAACTCCTGCATCTAAGGCTCAGAGAACATCACAGAAGAGGAGGCAGCAAGATTTTAAGAGCAGAGGGCCAGCAAGTCTGCTGTGAGAGTGTATCTCCTGGAAAAGACAGGGAAGCTTTACCCATGATTCTTCAATACAGCTGCCAAAACCTGACCCGAGAAGACAAGCTAATACGGAAAAGGGAAATCTCACAGGGTCCCAATCCTTGACAAAGAACTACAGGCAACTAATGAGCAACTAATGACTACCGAGAGAGGGAGAATTAGCCTCTCCCAGGGAAGAACTCCCTAACTGGTTATCCAATCAATACATATGATCAGTCCTGAAATCATACACACACAAACCACACTAAACTGTCTCATTGGGTTGCATTTATGTATTTATGCATATGTGTGTGTGTGTGTGTGTGTGTGTGTGTGTGTGTGTAACAACAATAATATTCAAAAAAGGACATCAATTTGGAAGGGGATAAGGGAGGAGGCATATGGGATTGGAGGGACAGTGAAGGAGAAATAATGTAATTACTTTTTAATTAAAGTTTCTAATAAAAATAAAGGATAGGATAAAATTGCAGGAACTTAAACATGTTGGAATTAGAGAAGGAGAAAACAGGACAGAGGCATATGGAGGTCAGAAATTGACCTGCAAGATGTGGCTATCTGTGTGTGGCATCAGTGAGGAAGAGGTGAATTATTCATTCAGTGGTGATGATACCACCCATCAAACGCCTTCCTTTAATATTAAGTTCAAGTAGATTAAACACTACAGCCAAAGACACTCAATGCACTATAATAGAACGCAAGTTTCAAATATGTCACATTGGCATGGGGAATTTTTATAAATGGAATTTTATAAAAGCATTAACTCCAAAGGAAGAATGGAAAAGACTTCCAAAATTTAATCATATATCTTTAAATTTCTGTAAAAAAATATTCTTTTAAAAAAAGTGGAGAGACAAATCAAAGACATAGTTACATTAAGTATGTAGAAAATTAATTTTTCAGTATATGAAATTGTTTTGTCATCCAATTAAAAATGGGCAAGAACATAAGCTGAAACTTTATACATACAGAAAACAGACTATGTGGTCTAAGGTGTATGAAGAAAACATGACTTAACATCAATGATTTTAAACACATAAGTTAAAACAATGAGCTACTTTTCTTCCTTCATTAAATGAGAAAAGCCTAAGATTTTGGGCTGGAGAGACAGCTCATCAGTTAAGAGCACTGGCTGCTCTTGTAGAGGACCTGGGATGGATCCCCAGCATCCACATGTGGCTGACAACCACCAATAACTGCAGTTCCAGGAGAACCAGTGCCTTCTTCTGGCTTCTGTGGGTACCACTCCTACACATACACACAGGCAGGTGAAACACTCATACACATAAAATAAATCTTAAAAGAAAAAACTAAAATTTTGACAGCCCTAGGTAGGTAATAATGAACTAACATCATATGCTGTGCAGATGTCCACACTGCTACAACTGTCCCCGCAAAAATCTGTAAACATCCAATGAATTCTACTGTTAGAAATTGACCCTCTATGTAGAAGAGCTAGATACACAAACAAACCATCACACATAAAGCACCTTGCCTTTCCAAGAATAAAGACAGACTATAGGAGTCACAGGTTAAGAAAGGTAGGAATGAGAAACACCATCACGAATTTTGTAACCTACATAGCGATAATCAATGAAGTCATTAAGGCCTGTGCTTGCGTGAGGTGATAAGGAATAATTTGAAGATTCAAGAAACAGAGCACAAAGTAAGTGCACATAATCTCCATCAATGTGCATACATCTATCTACTTGAATATACATGTGCCACTTGGGAAGAAGCTAGCCAAAGAAACTATTAGTCACAGCTAAGTTTATAAAGAACTGAGACCTGAGGTAAAAACTTAATTTCGTAAGTGGTTGTATGTACAGTTTGCTTTCATGTATGAAGATGTTTTTCCATGTATGGTACATTTAATTTCATTTTAAAACTTTAATTAAAAAATGATTCTGGATTTGCTGTCAGCTGCTACCTTTTCTGTTGTCTTCCATTAAATTGATTAGGCATGTGAGGCAAATCTCTGTCATTATGGTAATGCTTCGGTTTAATGATAATCATTTGATTTTCACCATTGGCTTCCCTACCTTTGAGCCACTCCCAGTGTGTCCGCTGTGTTCTGTGACAGTGGCCCTGCAATATATTTGTGCACAGTGCTCATCAGCTACTACAGTTTATAGAGGACTGTACTTCTCCAAACCAAGCTACTGGATGCAAAGACCATAATATTCTGCCTTCAAGAATAATTTCATGCTAGCAAGGGCAGTGTGGTGGGCTTTGCACAATTGTAATTATCTGCACAAGGTCTGTATATCACACTTCTTCCAAACAATTTGTATAATGGATGACATTTTGGGAACCAATAAAGATATTAGCAGTCTATACAACTATTTTTTTTCATTCAGTTCCACAATGTTTATGCTAAAGGAATTTTGAGACCATCTACTTCAACCCCTAACTCATATTTATGAACATGGAATTAGGCAAGATTAAATGCCTTATCTGAGGCCACCAGTTTGCAGCCAGCAAAGCCAGTGGGAAATCACAGATCTCCTAAAAGTCATTTGCATGACTGAGACGGTGAACCACACTGAGGAAATTACATTACCAGCTCCATTCGTGAAAATAAGCATCAAAGGAGCTATAGGACACGAAAGGACGGTATAAAAAGAGGTACACTTCTCCCCACCCTCGCCAGCTTTATGAAGCTTTCCCAGGAAAGCATGCTCAGAAAGGAGAGGTGTTATGCATGTGGTTGAGTCCTTTATACCCACAGACAATCATCCACAGATGGAAGATACATGGAAAGGAAAAAAAAAAGGAATGACTGTACTCCAGACTGTATTCTTATCATATTTTCTAAACACTCTGCTGACAGCATCTGAGTTTCCTCAGCAATCCAGAGAGGATTTAAAGTGTGCAAAAGGGGGTACAAAGGCATGGGAAGTCCTGTGCCATCTTATAGAAGGGACTTGTGCATCACAGATTTTGGGATCCTCAGTGGGTCCCTGGATCCACCATCCCTTGAACACTGAGGGACAGTAGCTGTGCTTACATAGAAGTGAAAGCAATTAAACCTTAGGACTCCTTCTGAAGAGGAGCAGGAGATCTCAGTTCCAGACAGAGCTGAACAGCATATGTTGCAGGGACTAGAATGAGTCATGTTAACAGTTCTCCAATGACCCCCTGGACAGTCACAACAAGGTTGGACTTATTGCAGGATGAGCACCCTTTTCTGAAATTCCTGGCCACAGAAATGTTTTGGATTTTTAAAAATATTGGCATACACATGAGACTGCTTTGGACAAGAACCCGGGCTGGAACAGACAATCTGCTTAGCTTCATAGATGCCTGTATAGGGAGCCTGCAGGTAACTCTTTTATTCAATTTGACTTTCATTTAGACTGTGACTCACTGTGAGATGAGGTGTGGAATTCTTCACATGTGGTGTCATGTCAAACATGCAAAAAGTTTCAGGTTTTGGAGCATTTTAAATCTTGGCTTTTTGGATTCTAGACGCTAGCCTATACAGATCTTGCTGACATGCAGAGGCACGGGAAAGGGAATCCTATTACAGACACCTGGGGAATGCTTCTGAGAAGACATTTTTAGAAAAATCCCCTTGCAAGCTGGGACACCGAGTCCTACTTCATCCTGGGAGAATGCATTTCTTGGTTTTCCTTTTCTATAGCGATGACTATTTTGACAGGAGTCAGATAGGGATAAGCAGA